>NIUQ01000317.1:13031-55338 GCA_002796945.1 Plectus sambesii
TCTGCTGGTCGACAGAACGCTCTATAAACAGGCGGCATGTACAAGACGGGAGAATGACGAGCAAAAAATGTGGAGCACAATGTGATCGGGTGCGCGGGCCGGTTTGATGTTTTTCGCGACGTCACCAAGGCACCGGCGGAGAAGCCTGGAAACCGGGTTGTGGAACCCGGGCGGGGTGTACGCATGGAAGGTGCGATCAGCAAAGGGGTGAGAAGAAGAATGAGAAAACGCCAAACGGCGTGAAGACTCGACGTAGAGAGGGGGCGTCGCCAACGATTGCGGCGGGTTCTGCGCGACCTCCCAGGCAACACACACCAAATAGGAAGAACGACGCCGATTCGGGGTTCCGATGAATTCCAGTCGTTATTGCACCGCGGCGGCCCGTCGTCAACGACGACAACGACGCGCAGGCGAACGCAGTCGGAAACACGCCATGCGCCGGGCGCGCGCGCGCGTATAAAAGAGGCCGAGCGGGCGATGCGAGCTGGTTCGCTCAGCCAGTCAGTCGAACGAGCGTCGGCATCAGAATTTGTTGCGCGCCGCGCACTGCACGTCGGTCTCTGTCCACGCTCCGTCCGCGTCCAACTCCCCAGTTCATTGCCTTCGTCGCCAACGCCGCCATCGCCCTCGTCCGTCCACCGCCTCGTCGTCCCACTAACCGAACACCGTCGCGTCGCGTCCGTATTCCCGGTGCGCCGTGTCGTGCCGTCCGGCGACGCTGCTCGCAGCCCCGTTCTCTGTCCCTTCCGATCGGTTGTCTATCGTCCGTTGGCGCCGCCGCGTCCACGTGTCTGTCGCCACTCGATTCCTGTCGTCGTACTTCGTCTTGCGCCGTCCACCTTACTGTCTGTCACTCACATTAATTTTCCCGACTGTCTGCTAAGAAAAGGAAGGTCTAAAAATGTACCAAATGCCGTCAGTGTCAACTGAGCTGCCTTGTACCGCTTCGTCGATCACACGGGCGTTGGAAAACTTTCTGAACTCGGTCGACAAGATGCGCGAGACGATCATGGTGCCATCGCGTCTGAAGGACACCAACGTGACCGTGCTCCCGGTGATGGCTCAGCAGCAGCAGGTCAAGGAGGGCGCCAGCAGCGCCTTCATTCCCTCGAAGAACGGCGGCGGGGTCGCCGGCGGTCCCACCCCGTCGTCCCCCGCCAACGGCGCCGACCTGTTTGCCTTCTACCGCATTCTCTACACCATTCACCAGGAGCTGACGGTCGGCAAGAGTGACTCGGACTTTGGCAGCCCCGCCGACGACGATCTGGCCGACGAGACGACGCAGAAGCTCAAGATGCTCTTCCGACACCACCTCCATGGCATGTTCTCAGCGCTGCGGCAGTTGACCGACGCCGCCAACCAGATGTCGAAACATTACCAAGAGCAGATCGGCGAGCTGTCGTTGGACTGATTCAATCCGGCCAGTCGCGCCTCCGATTCGGGCTTCTTCCTTTTTCGTCATTATATATATAAATATGCAACCTGTTACTGTGCCGACCATTTGCGCGTACATCGTTCCGCTAAAGTCAAACTGAGTACGTTAATTTTCTGACGTTTCTCCCTTTCATGATTTCTCATACATGCCCTCAGTTGCCTCACAAAATGTCTTTACTTTTGCAAAATGTGTGTGCCTTTTTCTCCTAATCCGAGCAGGCCAACTTATGCGATTTGTGATGCGTTTTTTCTCAACGTGATGCCCTCGATAATCAGAGTATGTATAGGGAAAAGATAGAGAGAGAGAAAGAGAGAGAGAGTCGAAGTTCATTTATGAGATGGAACTATCGTGGATGTGCGCATTGTTTCAACGTCTGCAAATTCGCTCTCCCCCAGAGCCATTTATGTGCATTTCTGATGATGCTGTTGTTTGCAACGGAAGGAAGTGTTCCGTCGTGCGTTTATTAAAAGCTATCTTTTTATCATTGCGAACGAGTCACACACCGCAAGCAGTCGCTATCGCGTGCGGGAGGAGAATCAGCTGAGACTGAGAGTGATCAATGCATCCTGCAGCTGGTCTTGTATTCTTGTCGCGTCTCGCGCCTGCCTCTAGCCGTGCTCTTCACGTGAAGGGGAGAGAGAAACCGGTGAAGGGAGCCTATTCACCTGCGCCACTATCCAATTGTTTACCATCGCCATCAGTCGCCCTGTAACGCTCTCGCCACTAGCACGCGCTAAATTGGCTTCGTTCCTTTCGTTTCAATGCCAAGCCAACTCCTAGTCTAATGTTGACAAAAGATTATGCATGGTGAATCGCGAAGCGAACATAATTGACCGAAGATTGAACAGGAAATTGTAAAATAAAAGCAGCGCCGTGTGATGACCATGTGGTAAAGAAAAGGAAACCGGCTAGTTGATAATAGTGTTTCCTTGCGAACGTCGGTCCCATGTAGGTATTGACAGCGTTCAAGTGTGTACATCCTTCCGCCCTCCGTCATCAGCGCTTCCAATCACAATGGCAACCTTTTCGCCAAAGACGACGACGGGGGCGCGGAGAAGAGTGCCCGCATAAATAAGATTTACCTGTAGTGCACCCCGTGTGACGTCGGCAGATGTCATGAGAATGAGAGACGAAATTGGCCGGGGCATCGCGCGCGCCCCACCCATGATGACCACGACGAACGCGGCGTGCAAATATCATCGATGCCTTCAGCCCCATCTAGCCCGAAATACGTTGAATGCCGCAAGCAGCGGTGCAAATCGCCCTTGTGACGTAATAAAGACTCGCGGCCGACATTTTTCGGCCGGGTGGGAGAGATGCGACGTATACGTATATCTATCGTCTGGTTTCACGAAACGGTGGTGTATGTCCCGGCCTCAACCCGTTGGAGCCCGAGGCGCACCGATGTCCCCGTGTGTGGCTGTCTTTTCCAACCTCGATCCGACTCGTCCCCTATATGCATTCCGTTAAATGACCGGACGCTGTGACGTCGAATTCCGACGCGCGCCACGAACAAACGGCGCCGAACACGTCGACTTCGTTGTCGCCGCCGATCTGGGTATATCCGTCGCCACGACCGATTCAACCATCAAACTGGACACGCCGGCCCCGGCCAGGATCAGTTCGGATCGGTAGAGACACGCCTCGTCTCCCACTCTCTCAGAGTTTGTCCGCTGAAAGATGGGAAATTCAATTGGTCGTTCTGTCGAAGGGATCAGAAAGGAGGCGGTGGGGGAGGCAGTGGGTGACGCCTGACGAGATACCCGACCACCGACGACGACGACGACCAGTTTCAGTTTTGCGGTCGCTTCACGCACGACCGCGCATTGTTTTTCTTATCCCCCCGGTTTGCAGCGCGCTCCTCTTTACTGCCGCACTACCAATAATAGCGGGTAAATAGATAAACAAAATCGAACGGCTCTAGTGCACGTACTCACATGCACCGCAATAGTTGAGCAGAGTTGATTTATTGCTTGATTATGACTAGTACAAAGACTGCTACTCACCCATCTAACTTGTCATATAAAAATATCAGCTTACGATCCTTACTTACTCCACAACCGCAGCGACTGAGGGGCAAATATAATTGTTTCAGTTCTCTAACCACCCTCGAACCTATACGATTTGCAGATGAAAGTTTTAATCGCAAAGTGATTGAGCCTTTGATAGACGGCCGACCGACTATAAAGCTCGCTCGATTACAAAATCGATCTTTTGCATTCGATTTAGGGGTGAAGTTGACTGCTTGCGGGTTATACATCATTTTCTTGAAGCGAATGTTGATTTTTTGGCACGGTAGAGCTCCGATATGCGCAGTGGGGGATTAATGTGGAAATCGGTTGAATGCAGTCTTTTCTTCGCTCACAACTCGCATACTTTGTATGAGAGCGAATCCGGATTTTTACTTTTCTGAATGCAGATTTTACTGCATTCCCAATTGCTGCAAACGTTCAAGTGCACTTACACTTCTGCATTCTAATCACTCATTTTTTCACAGCAAGTGTGATGATAATGCAGAATTTGTAATGATAATGCACTTGTGTTTTTATATTTATACATTCTAAATTTACAATAGTTTTATGGAATTGACTCCAAAGCGCAGCAATAGGGCACGCATATGAATACCAGATAAGAGAAGGGCAATACTTCTGATCCGATAATCGTAATGAAGGCTGGACGATATAATTATAAGGTTATAAACAACGTAAAGTTTGAATATTTTAGAAATCAGCATTTGTTAACCAGAAATCAAAATCAGAAAATGATATATTCAATTCGATTTGCTTTCATATTAACATCGCGTCAAAAAGTCGATTTATCCATCATTCAATATAGTGAATGAAAACGGCAAGACATTTACATTTCAAGAGATTCTTACATACAAAGGGATCGCATTGAACAATGTCAGTTTTTTAAATGGCCCTGTTATACATAGCGTGTCCCTAAATGTATTCTCTTACTTCTTGTGCCTTGAAGGATGCAAGGCTCTTGATCGTATCTCGGCAGTGCATCTATTCCGATCCAACAAAAATTCTTTTCGTCGATGGTTCACTGATTTATGACATTGACGCTCATGCTTCGGTTGGCGTGACGCGATTGTTACACACATGAACCTCAAAATAAAAGAACAAAGAAACGAACGCAAACATTATCCTACTGCGGTCATCGAATCGGAGCTTTGGTTTGTTGGAAAGGAAATGAAGATTGAATGTGTGGCGCTCTTCTTGTTATTACTTTTCTCAAGTGATGACCAAAAAATCGTAAATAGAGGTGGACGTCGGTCAGTGCGGAAAGGGGATGCGCATCGCCTTCTCCGCCAGATTCGAGTCTTCGTTCTATGTGGCATTTATTCAAGAAAAGATCCTCGATCTGACGACCTTTTTTAACAAGCAGGTCATCTTTGTTAGGCGGCAAAAGTATTTGGGTCGCCATTACGAAAAAAATTTGTGCAGTCGCTCCAGCTCCAATACTGCAATGGTCCAAACCAGGTTCACGCCACCTACCCTCCCTCGACGTCCACCTCTAGCTACTACACCTTTAAGCTCACCAATGCAGCAATGCAGAGCTCGTATTTGATCAAATTTAAGCGTTCTCAATCACTTTGCAATTAGTATGACACGCGGACAGCTGCTTTCTGTGCATCGCAATCGTAAATAGCACTTTTTAGATATGCTGTTGTCGAATTATAAGAATAGGCAGACAGAATGCATGATCGTCGCTTTGCATGAAGCAGGAAAACGCAGTGCGCATATTGAAAAAAGTACTGAAAGGGTGCGACCGCCAAGTCGAGGTTGAGATCATGTTGTCGTCATTGCTGCCAATTAAGAAAACTGGAAGCACGAGTTTCATTACGACGCTGAAACTGGTTTTTCAACATTCTAAGGAGCAGTCTAAATGCAAACAAATATTGAGCAGTCGGAATTGATGATTACGTACTAGCTTCAAGCGAGAACAACACTCTTGTAAATAAATAACATGCGAAAAATGCAGCATTTGTAATTCTGTGCAAAACAAAGGGCGCGTATACATTTTTTTGCGTGCAATAGAATGTTTTAGTCCATTAATAAATAATTATCAGGATTTATGCCAATTGAAGTTTGTCTGGACTCTAACGCACAGTCAGATATGAACCTTGGGGTTTTAAGGGCAAGACGAGTCGGCTTGCTAAGCCCGACCCCTTCAAATGTTTGATGTTACCGGAAAACGTTTGCTTCGCGAGTTTCGGCTTTGGTCTCTGCCTTAAAGGCGATACTGAATAAAACGCAATCTTTCACAGATGGTGTAAGAGGTTAATTTCCGATTGTACTTGTTATCTCATTTATCAGAAGGTTTTAAGCATAGCCATTTAGTTTTGATCGTTCGTTGCATATTCCTCAAGCTGTGTTCTAAATCATCGATATGGTTGGAATGAAAGCTGGCGATGAGTGATTCGTTGCAACAATTACCTGCAAAATTAATATTCCATTCAAAACTGCGTACTTTTAAATAATTTGATTGTAAATTCGTTGGGAAGGAATAACAGGTTACATATACACCATTTCCACGTGTAATATAGACACTTTCCACTAAAAAGAGGACGCTTTCGAAAACAAAAAGTTTCATATCAATTCGACAAGAAAAGCGTCCTCTTCAAATTGAAAAATGTCCATCTTGAAGTGGAAATGGTCTAATGGCACTATCAAAAAAGTGTGCGCGTCTTTAACTTAGCGCACGTACCGTAGTAATCATCTGTTTCGCAAACGGATCCGAATGAGGAAATTCTAAACAGCTGATCATCGGAGTGGTCCTCGTTTACCGCGTGCGGCCATCGGCTGCTGAGCTGAGCGGCTTCTCGCTAGGAGCCGTCACCGTCGGCTTTCATTCCTTTTTATTGCGCGCTAGCGGCAGGATTTCCGCCCGCCCTCAGCTAGCTAAAAGGCGCGCGCGTCGAGTGTTCAGTTATTGACGCTGAATAAGGAAAGGAAAATAGAGGTCTCTTGTGCCTGTGTGTACCTTTTGTCCTTTGGGGTGATAGCGAGAGGGTTGTTTTCGTCGACTCATGTGATGTAATCAGTGATACTGGTCTCGCCCAGAATTTCACGGCGAAGACTTGCGATGGAGCGCCTCTAAACCAACAATTCTACTACCATTCTGTTCTCTCGCCGCCGCAACATGGGGGGATTTTTCAAGTTTGCCACTACTCTTCGCCCTGTTGGCGCTATATTGTAAGGGATATTCTAGAGAAGGTGCTTGGGTTGGGACAGGCGAAGGCCTTCCCGCCGCACACTAAGCCCGAGGCTTGCGTCAAATTTGTTGTGCGTCATTTACTTCCAAATAGGCGAGTAGTAATTCATCGCGATGTAATGGAATTGAATCCGTCGACGAAAGGGGGTGAGGGGGGGGGGGGTTGGAAACCCGAGGTTCAGCGAATCGAACCTAAGCATGTAACGCTTTCACCGCTGTTCCAACTCTTTGTGCCGGTTCGGCCACTTTCTACGCGGTTTCCTCCCACGCAGCGCCATGGCTCGCACGTTATCGCGGCGGCGCGTTTCCCGAGCTGAGCCGCAGTAGAAATGGGATTTGTGGTACGGCGGGCGAATCGATAATCGTTGGTAGCGCTCGCGCCGCGCTAAATCTGGTCCTCCTTTTCCGCTTCTCTTGTTCTACAGTCGCTTGGCGTTATCGCCTCGTTCGCACTTTTAGAAGTGCCACGCAAGAATATGCACACTATTCGTAGCTTGCCTCGAGGGTTTGACCTCGTTATTGCTAATCAGCGCAAAGTAGTTTCTCTCACAAGTCTTCTTCCTCCTCCAGAATCGTCTCTCCACTCTCTCTCCTCGTTATGGGAAGCGCGCGATGTCGCGTGCCTCTCAATTTTGACTATGGCTTTTTCACCATTAAATTATCAACAATTGTGGCATGTTGCTTGGATGCCCAATGACACCAGCATACCGTTGCGATAGTAACAAAACACGGTCATTCGTATTTCAAAGAGCATTGAATCAAAAGGTGTTAGACGCGGTTCCTTGGCATTCCTAAACCACGTGCCGCAAGCTGTTGATTTCTCAAGTCCATAGTGTAAACACTGCGCTTTGTTTTTAAGTTTGCCGAGTAAGGCGTACGTCATGGTCAACAAGTGCATAATGCATTAGTAATTTGGAGTGATATGGCAGGCGTAACGGGATACAGACGCGTTAGATGGCCCGCCGCCAGTTGTTGTCATACGCTAAACTTGAACAATAGTGGGTGTCGAGCGATTGATCAAAGTGGTGCTTGATCGAAGTTGGCGTTTAGCACATACTGCGGTCAGCCGACTGCGTTATTGTCGTTGCGTGCCTCTATAAGCTAGAAAGCGGCCAATATCAACAGCCTATGCGCACCGCCAGGGGTGGGGTCGTAGTCGGCGAGAGATTAGGTTGTTGCCTCGATCGTCGTGTTCCGCGTGTGTGTAAAGTGAAGGCGCAGAACAAGAATTTTCGCCGAGTTCGTCATCGGATCGGTTTGCCCAAGTGAGCGTAACCGAATCTGGAGACGATTGTTTTTTTTGTCGGAAGGAGTTAGTACTTTTCTGAGAGGGTCTCGTTCCCAGCGAAGGGACATGTCAAGAGCCGTAGTGCACAGTGGCGCAGGAGTGAACGCCTGATGTAGCTGCGACCTATTCAGGTTAGGTGTCGCCGAGCGGATGTGTTTGTCCATCCCGCTCGCCCATTGTTGGCTTTGTTCGTGCCGACCGGACCATATAGCACCGCCGTCGATGGCTTGCTGCTGAGACCACATGTGCTCAACGGTCGGTGTGCGGGAGTGGGCGTTCCCCGCCAACCCCACCAGATGTACATCCATGGAATATTGGGCTGTAGCGGGAGCGGGGATTGAAAAATCTGCGGATGCGAGGGGACTGGATTTTGAGGATAGATTTTGAAGTCGAAATTTGACAAATTTGATCGACTTTCTTCAGCCACTGCCTCATTCACGAAAAGAATTGGTAAAATTTCATTGTTTAATTGAGATTGAAATTCTAGCTCTGGGGCAGAGAGACAGACAGAAAGCGGAATGTCAAGGGTGAGAAAGGGAGGAATTTCAGTCCCCGTTACAGCATTTTATCAAGTGTATGCATTTAAAAAGTTTGCCGCATCGCGGTGAAAAATTTAGTGTCCCCTTAGATTGGAAGATTAAAGATGCAACGGAGGGTGGATGATAGGTATCCTTGTGGGACGTGCAGATCCGAACGAAACTGCGCCTTAGACCACGGCGCACTTCTTGTTGCACTTCTTCAACCGCGCTCTGCCGCGCTCTGGTTTGTCAAGATTTGATGGGATCGTGAAGTCAAAGTAGGTGCGGTGCGAAAGAGGTCGTGCAGCATTTGTTCGTGCTATCCTAGTGCGATACTCGTCAATGTGGGGCGTGGCGCTAGGGGACAGTATGAGGAATAGCCGATAAGCGATCGATCGGCGATAAATTGTACTTTGTATTGTGCCGCATCCCTCTAAATTAGTCAACACGGTCTGTGGTCGTGCTCGCGCAGTTTCTCCGTAAAAGCGTCCTCTCTGCATCGGCATTCGTACAGTTCGATCAAGGCTAACTGCTGGCTGAATGCAGCGACATATCGGCTCTGTTTGATATCGCGTACATTAGCAAAAGTCGTACGCAGATCGCAGTGCAAAAGTACATCCTCCAAGTTTGACGTTAATTTGTAAAGTAGGCGATATGAAATCGGCGCAGTGTACGCGTCGTAAACGGCAACGTCAGTGCCTCGTGGCGTTGACGTTACCGGCTAGCTCGCGCACGCTGCCAGCGTGCGATTGTCAGCATGTGGGTCTTCTGGCGACCGGTGTTCGGTTTGATCAAGGTTGGTTCGTTCTTCCTCCTGAGAGGCAGGCCTGCCACCGATCGGCGAGCGCGGCGCTCTATTGCCCCGCCGGGGCGCCTCGTGTCTGCTCTCCGCTGTGAATCATCCACAATTGACGTCGGATCGAATTCTGTATGGCACCATTATCCCTTTGAGCGCGAATTCTTCATCATCACACTTCCTCGTTTCTTATCCCCCCCGTCCACATTGAGACGGTAATCCCATTTCTTTTACAATCGTGGTTTCCTCTCTCGGAGTTTTTTTGTATATGTACAGTGCATAGACGGTCTTTGAACTCTTTCAAATCTTTCCTCATACCGCAGCCAATTGGCGCTGGCAGTTTTTTAGGCAATTGCGTGAGCGGAGTTACGCGGCGGTAGGCCAATTAGAAATAAGATTACAGTTTGGTCGAACGTTGCGACTGACGCTACGCTGCTTTGCGTGCTAGGTGAATTAATAGGCCTTGAATTGCTCACGCTTGATTAACTTAATTATTCTATCGGCACAGGGGGAGTTGGGTGGGGCGGTAGCGGTCTCCGTGGGCGTCGGCATTCACAGTTCACTTGAAATGGCCGCTCGCTTTCGTTCGTTCGTTCGTCTGTCGTCGAAGGTTGCTGTCCGATCAGATGACCCTAAGAGAGAGGCAGCAAGGTCGGCCTTGCGCCTGATGCTCGGTTGACATTGACAAACGCCCAGGCGGGCGGTCGGTCGTGAAGGGATCGAGCGAAGTCGACTCTCCCCGCCTGTCCTGCGCCCTCTCCCGCCAGACACGACTCGTCGTTTCGGCGAGACGAACGCTCTCCCACTTCGCTCGCCTGTTGTAAGCCGCGGTCGCTCACTTGGCGGCCGCTTCTCTCTGTTGGTCACTCACTTCTCTATTGGTCGCTCACCAACAATCTACCTCCTCTTCCTTTCTTTCACCAATTGTGCGTCTTTCCACGTCGTATCATCGCCTTGCTGATTCTGTGAAGCGGAGGTCGGCGTGGGAGACGGGTTGGCACCCTCCGCCTAATCGAGTTTGGGACACATGAAGTTGGTGAGCGGCGTAGAATTTAATTATCCGCGCAACTCGCGGACCATAGTTAGGAAACCACTGGCGTCGTGATAAGAAGTTGTTTTCAATTCCAATATTGCGACCGTCAAAAACTTTGCAGCAAGTTAAATATGCTAATATCATTTCCACTTACATAGAGAATACTTTTATGTTCAAAGAGAACATTTTCCAGGAAATGAAGGAAATTTTCCAACTCAAACCAACATGAAAAATGTCCTCTTTGAAATGGCCAGTGTCCCTATTAAAATTAAAATGGTATATAATGGGCCGTAATCTTGAATAGCTAGTTTTGACATTGGTGAATACAACTACTGGATATAAGCGGGAGAGGGGGAGTAGGTTCCCTTCAGGCGCCGATCGGTGTCCACCTCTGCTATGCAGCACCCTTTTGCGACATTTCCGGCGCTGTTCGTGTCGTTTACGCCTGTTATACGATCCTCTATTATTACCGCTGTAGACACTATGTGTAACCGATGCTTTGCTATATTTCCGCACGCGACATGGGCGCATAATGCCGCCGTTTGTATAATGTCATATTTCGCGTTGTTGATCGGCGGTTGCCGCGAAAGCGTTCCAACCCAACTGCGATCGTCGAAAAACACGGCCAACTCTCTGTGGTCAGTGCGCCGTGCGTTCGCACGATGCGCGGATAAATACTTTTTTCTCTGGGTATAGAGGGATAAAGCGGATTTTCGCGCAATCGCGCTAGTGGGTATAGGCATAAGTTGGTACATAAGGAGCGCCTCTTGCGGTACTTCGGTTCGGGATCGTGTTTCGGTCAGGTTAGGTTAGGGCTACGACACTATGCAAAGGAAGGCTCGGTTCGAAGAACTACGAAACCCCGAAATTCTCGAGAATTCTACCTTCCGCATTTGTAACTACACGAAAGCTCGTTTGGAAAGGGCCAAAATCGATATCCCTCAAAAGCTCGGTTTTGTTTCCTTGAAATCCAACTCTGGTACAATGTGTAGGCGGGAGACTAGCCCCAGGTCAAATGACTCACTGTGCATTGTATTGTGCCCCATCTTCACTCGTAAATAGAAGAGTAGGGTCACTGATGCATTTCATATGAAATCTATGATGCGCTGCACAGGCGCTCCGTAATACGTCTTGTCATTCATTCATGATGCAGGGCGTTTATGAAAAACGTGATAATGCGATAACCCGTCATTGACTCATATTCTGTTTACGAGCGCGGTAGTATTTAGTTTCGTTTCGGTGCCAAAAATACGGCCAATAAAACTGCTTCCTTTGTAGCGCATGTTTACAACATAGCCCATTCTGGATAGCGCATATTATCCTGGCGAGCCACAGCGGGTTGCTGGCGGACCGTCCGAACAGCTCCAAATGGCCGCCTTGGTGGACAAGCCGCAGAGCAGCGATGTCGCCACCAGCGCCAACTCCAACAACTCCGTTGTTAACGCAGACACTATCCATCTGCTAACCGACGACGAAGACGACCGCGCCGTCGCCAAGGGAAAAATGCGCTCGCAGTTGAGCAAAGGATTGTCGTCTGACAAGGAGGAACCAACGGATAATACGGGTGTGACTGATTCCGAGGCCGAGACGGAGACCGAAGATTCCCCTGTCGTCGGCTTGTCGAATCACAAGACTAGTAGCGCGAGTAGCAGCAATGCCGCGCACCACCATCCGACGGTCAGTTTGCGAAGATGCTTCATGTTTCAGCTGCTCTTTTTACAATACTCGTTCATATTCTATTGTTTGCACATAGGAATGAGGAGGGAGTAATCGAACTAACTTTATATTCGGAGAGGTCCCAGGCTTAGAGAGAAGCGAACATCGTGCCCGGAACTTACACCCCACCTACCGTAAAACTCTCCTTAACGAGCGTTAAGTGCAGTAAACGGTTTTTACATCCCACTGTGTTCGCAAATGGTGCGTTGTCACATCAACACAGGGGGTGTAAAAATCGTTTATTGCACTTAGCGTTCGTTAAGGAGAGTTTTACGGTAGGTGGGGTGTAAGTTCCGGCTACGTGATGTGTTCCACTGCTCATTTTACAGTATTCGTTTGTATTCTGTCGTTTGGACGTGTAATTTCAGGATAAACATAGTACAATGAAAGTGTACGTTTAAAAATGTGAAGTAAGCACGTTTCTATAACATTGCAAAAACTATAACGATGCTCCTTGCTATAAGAACGAAAAAAGAAGAAAGATACTGATATCTGCATGTTTTAGGTGACATTCGGGTCGAAGGAGACGCATTTCATTCCGGTTGATAAGCCGATGAAGCCAACGCCGCGACTTTTGGCAGCGCCGGTGAGGTTAAAGGAGAAGATCAGAGACTCTCACGCCTGGCTGAGTGTCAAGTGGTTCTGCGCCGCCATTTGCTTCCTTATCCTCGTCCATGGAGCTCTCTGCACCGGCTACATGACCTCCGTCATTACCACCATCGAGAAGCGCTTTGAGATCCGCAGCTCCACCAGCGGTCTCGTCGTCAGCAGCTACGAGTTTGGCAGTCTCCTCTCTGTTATGATCGTCAGCTACTACGGATCCCGCGGTCACATACCCCGCTTCATCGGCATTGGAACACTGGTAGGCGCTATTCAAAGTTCACAAGTTTGATTTCGTTCGAGCGGCGAATTCGTTATTAGTCAGCTTTGATGACATCAGCGCACTTTACATGTTACACGTTGAATGAATTTTGAACCAGTCGCGTTTGTTATGCTAAAGTGAGAGGATTGATAATGTATTCCTGGGGCTTGTTTGTCCAGCTACGCTCACGCTTGCCAAGTTTCCAAGGATATTTGGCGCTTAGTGCGGCATGGAAATTAGCGTCTTTTAGTATTACGAAAGTGTTTTTGAAGCATTTAACTGTGCTTCCGTGTGCGCGCGGACACTCTATTTATGGCAGTAGTCATTGACCTTTTAAGTTAAGCGAAGCGCGCTATTTAGACTCTGGCGACAAGAGCGCTATTCAAAGTTATTTGAAAGAAACAAATTTGCTTTGAAAACTTACTTTCCTGAGAGCGTTCAGTTATTACAGCAAATTGACTATGCATCTCGATTCTCGTGGGAGGGGGAAGTGGGGTGAAGGAACGCTTGCAGTACAGACGGTGACGGTTACAAGCGGGTAAAAATAGCAAATACAGTGAAAAATATGATAGTTCGCAACGCAAACATCGTAATCGTTGCACCATGCGGCACAATATGTTGAGCATGACGTAATTTTGTTTACTTCTGTCCAATCCGTGAACAAAATTATAGGTTAGCTTACCGAAAGCGATGGGACCTGTTCGATGTCGGTTAGCCACGTTGAATGACCTTGGCTCTAAGCGAGTGGGCGATTGTCATTAATCAGATTTTGATATACAGTCAAATTCGTTTATACCGGTCAACGGAGGACGAGCGTGTTTTGACCAGTTTAAGGGAAACCAGTATAAACGACTATTATTATAGTTGCGCTAGTCGGCGAGCTTCGTCTTAAATGCAAATCGATGAATATTTCAGGTGCTGACAGCGGGGTCATTTCTGTTCACATTGCCGCACTTCTTGGCGAGTCCTCCGATCTTCAACCTGACGTCGATTAACCAGAAGCCGGCTCTGTGCGAGCTGACGAATCGCACGAAGAGCGAGCCGAAGTGCGACGAGGGGCTGTTTGCCGGGCTGCAGGCGGCCAGCGCCAGCCACCTCGTCCCCATTCTTATGCTTGCTCAGGTCTTCCTCGGTATTGGCGGATCGCCAATTTTTACTCTCGGCACCACCTATATCGACAATCAAGTCGATAAGGAGAGCTCCTCTGTTTATCTAGGTGCGTTCTGTTTTGCTTCCCTTCTTTTTCGATCGCGTCGCTCTCTCTCATTTTCTTTTCGAGTAGTATTACATTTGGGATTTGTTGATATATCTGGTTTTTCGCTTCCTTTTAAAATTCCGCGTTGATCTCCCGAAGCGAAGCCTGTTTTGAACCCTGATATGGCGACGGGCCTGCTTAGGCTGGGTTTGCTGAAATTTACCATCTCTTATATGCCGTGGATACAGTCGAAATATCTTTGATCTGGCCTACGCTGAAAATCAATAAAAGGCGTCGAAATTGAGCACAATAAGTTTTTTGATTGAATTGAAATGAATTGTATCGATGGTGGTCAATTTGTAGCATTCATGTACATGATGGTGGCATTCGGCCCGGTGTGCGGCTTCCTGTTGGGAGCGGCAATGCTGTCGAAGTACGTCTACCCGTCGAAGCCGGTGGACCTGCCGGACAGCGCGTTCATCGGCCTGTGGTGGGGCGGGTTCGTGATCCTCGGCTGTCTCTACCTGCTGGCCGCTTTGCCATTCTTTGGTTTTCCTCGCCGTCTTCCTAAGCAGGGCGTCAATGCCAATGCAGCGGTCGTAAAAGAAGAGGCGAAGTCACCTTCGCCGTCTCATATTAAAAGCCTTAAACGTAAGTTTTGTAATTTTCTTATTGTTAAGCGTAGCTTTTAATAGTACGGCTGGTTCTGCGAAGTATTCTCAGTTTTAAGTACGCTCAATTTTAAGCGCTGTGTGCTATGAGCTGTTCACTTATCTCCATGTATAAATTAGTCTTTTTCACCTCTCGCTTTGCACTTTTCTTTACTGTCTAAAATAGCTGAGGGGGATTTTTGCGGTAAAAAAAGTTGTCACGCCATTGAGGAACAGCACAGCGTGGCGTAGTGGTCGAATAAATGCGATGCGCATTCGTTGCTTGCAATTAAAAGGAGTGGGATGTTTTGACGCGCAATCTACCCTGGATCTCTATTCAGCGCTCGCTGCGCCTTGATTGTTATAGCGTTTATAAAGAACCGTCAATTAGGTGGATATTTCTTGCATTGAAGTTCGATTATTTCTGATGTTCCTTGATGTGCAAAATTCTTTGCACAGAAAAGTTTTCACGATGAGGCTTTTGTGTTAAGTCTGATGTTTAAAAACACCGATAATGTCCGAAAGTCCATTATGTTAAAGTTTCAAGCGCGAGGGCGTCTTTCATGTGCATTAACGAGTAAAACACGTGGGAGTTTTTTAATGACACTCATTCTATAAATAATACTGAGATATAAAATCAAGTTCTTCCCGCCTTGTTTGAGATTGACTCAGCGCGCATTTGAGTGATCTACGAGGACCATTAAGTTCAACCGGAACGCACGCTGCGGCGCCCTGCTGCCATATTGAGCAGACCCCATTGGCAGTTGTTTACCCACCTGTATTGACGCTCGAAATGACGCATGCATTTGACGGGGAAAGAGTAGGCGCCTGACGCCGTGTCACTGATGCTAATTGCCGCATTCATCAGTTTGCGTCCCAATCTCTGCTTACTCGCAGCAGGTTATCAAATTGACCGCCCTTCGCTCTTGATTCACATTTACATTCGTCGCTTTATTTCATCGACAGGTTCTGTTTAGTTTTTCGGGGTGTTCTCAACGCACGCACAGCTACTGCGTGATGGGATGATTGACGCGAGTTAAAATTTACATTTGAAGGCTGATAATTGAGCATACTAGGTCCATTACAGCGGGAACATGTAATACTATACGCCTGCTGAAAGGGGTATCTCTGCAGCGGAACGCTGAAGTTTCAATCAAGGCAGCCGTTCTTAATGGCGTTACGTCGTTAGGGCTGATTACAGTCGACAGCAATCGTCGCTCGTCTCTAAATTTTTCGCAATCTTCCATACAATCATGGCGAAATGATAGTTTGAGAAAGATCTATTGTGGATAATTGCATGAAGACGCACGAGTTTCAAATGAACCGCGTCCGTTTTAATCAACCATTTACGTCTTACCAAAATTCTCTGAGATTACATCATATGACCGACAATGAGCAGTTAAATGAGGAAAAGGATAGTGATTGCATTGGATTATTACGAATATTGCCTCCCCACTCTTAATTGGCTTCTTTTCGTTGAGAACACAGTTGCTTCCTTAAATGTAGATTAGGGGGCAACAGAAGCACAAATGGCGTACACTCGGCCTTCCCACCATCAGGCCTTATGATCCTTCGTTACCGTTCTCTGTGATCGGAACTGTTGTACTCAAAGTAAAGAAGCCATTTGAAGCGGCGGTTGGTGGGAATAAATTTTGGCACAAAGCAAAGCACAACAGTTACTATTTTCAATTTACTTAAATGAAAAACATGCAACTGAGCAAAACAACCGAAAACGAATTCAATCGATAATCAATTGTGCCACCGTTGCAGAAATCCCGGTGTCGATATTGAGGCTGTTGACAAATAGCGTGTACATAGTATCGTCGCTGAATGCCTGCATGGACCTGGCGATTGTGTCCGGCTTCACCGTCTACTTGCCCAAGTACCTCGAGACTCAGTTCGATTTCAGCAAATCGCACGCCAGCATGCTTACCGGTAAGTTATTCGTCGTTCGATTGGCTTGCGAGAAGATGACTGAAACAGCGGGACGTATTGAGCTGTACAACAAAACCATTATCGTATTTTTAATATCGAGAAAAATTTACAAAAACCGTGGAACTTTAATCATCAACATAATCACTGTCTCTTTCGTTAAAATTGTAGCCTTTTTTAAGATTAAGCGCAAAATCGACAATACCTTTTGTGCAAATGCTAGGATCAAATCTGAAAATCGAAAAAATTTAGCATGACGATGCTCAGTTTGAATATCTCTTGACCCTAGAAAAATGTTAAACGACAAGTATAAATAAAAACTGTTGTACAAGGTAATAATTGAAATGGTTACAGGCGGCGTGGCAGTGCCGGGTGCGATTGTGGGCATATTTTTGGGCGGCTTCATCATGAAGCGGTACAAGTTGCAATTGCGCGGTATCTCTTCGCTGATCGTTCTGATCAATCTGAGCGCACTCGGTCTTCTAACGCTCTTCTTCTGGCTCGGTTGCTCCAACCCCCAGATGGCCGGCGTGTTCAGCACCTACAATCGCTTCAAAGACTGGCCGCCTCAGCTGAATGTCCCTGAGTACGTTTTTTTCGCCTACCGAAGGGGGATGTATACAGATGGATGACATGTACATAAGTTCGTCCATCGTACTATTTTTTGCATGTGCATTTAAAAGATACATATACCGCGCGCCGAAATTCGGTCCGCGACTACGTTTTGTATGCGCGTTTTTTCCATTTTATGCCTTTATTCGCTTACAACTTGATCACGATAGCTCAGAAATATCTCTCCACACAAACGCTGAGACATACTTTTGAACGCGTCAGTGTCAATTGAAATGCGCAGTGATAGTGAAACTCGTAGTCGATGAAACTGAAGTAGCTCGAGTGTGTTGATTGCTGAATTTTGCAGTCCGTTACGCAAAACGGCGCTGAACATTTCGTCCTCGTGTAACGTCAACTGCCACTGCTCGCCAGAGGAATATCAGCCGGTGTGCGGCATCGACGGGAAGACTTACTTTTCGCCTTGTTTTGCCGGCTGCACAAAAGAAGTATACTCGCCCTTTGCCACTCGCTCTCTCGCCGGAAAACTTCAGCTGTTCCACGTTGTACGTCTGCAGTCATTTTTTCTTCTTTATTTGTCATATTCTTCTAATCTCGTCATTTATCACAAAGCCGGCTTTATTTGTCAGCTTCTATTGGGCTTCAACTGCCACGAGCCATTTTCCTCCTTGAAATTCGATTTTCTGATTAATTATGAAATTCTCACTTTTGTTTGTCTTTCAAATAGTGTTAGACACACAAGCTGATTTAGCTAGTTTGACTATTCATTTTGCGAATGGTTGAAAAACTGAAGAAATAAAAGTGATTTAACTCGGTCAAATTTCATCTTTACCTCTGTCCAAAAACAAATTCGTCCCGTATTTAAAAGTTTCACAGTGGACACGTTGTAATCGCTGTGCCGTCACAGCCGAGCTAATTACTATAATGTTGACTATACTTTGTTTAAGAACTATACGAACTGCGCGTGCATCCAGCCGACCAATGAATCGCCCAAGCGGGCGGCCGGACAGCAGGAACAGGTCGTGGCCAAGTTGGGACTGTGCGACAAGGGCTGCGACATGCTCATCCCCTTCCTTGTACTCCTCTTCGTCCTCACGCTCGTTGCCTCCAACAATCAAATGCCCCTCGTCATGGTTACACTCAGGTACGAACCGCACGCTTCGCTTCTGACTGAAAACCGTCGACACGCATAATATTTCTCGGCGCTTCTCTTCTTTTTGCCCATGAACGATAGAGCGACGATAGACGCAGTCGGAGAGCCCAAACCTATCAGGACCCCATCAAGTGGTTCTTTTTAGTTAAAGCGCTCAAAAATTCTCAGCTTTCGTTAAAAAGTTGTAAAACAATATGCAGTACATTCTTCTGAGTTAAGAGTGACCAGAGTTCCCTTAAAATTCGCTTCAAGCTCCCTTTGAGTGCAAAACATGTGCATATTGCAGATCGGTATCAGAAGAGGAGAAAGCGTTCGCGCTGGGTCTTCAGGTGGTTCTGCTGCGTCTGTTCGCGTACATCCCAGCCCCCATCATCTTCGGCTCCGTGATCGACACCACCTGTCTGGTGTGGAAGCCCGGCGTCTGCGGACAGGTTCGTCACTCACCACCCCGCCTTCCTCTGCTCTCTCCCCATTATTAAGCTTGTTTTTTTGCAGGAAGGCACTACGTGTCTCCTCTACGACATCGAAACCTTTAGGGTCCGCTATGGATTAATCGCGCTAGTCATAAAGGTAAATACTGTTTCAATTTTGTTTCTGTGATAGATTTGTGGATTTTCGATTATCCGCGTGCTTTTAGTCGACTATCCGCTAGTCATTAACCCGTTGTAGTTGAATTTCATAATAGAGTAAATAAAAATGGTAGTTCAGCGTAGTTTGTTCTTGTCAAAGTTACGTGTTAGTCGACAGAAAAATTATTCGAACCATGCAGTCAATTGCTTCAATTAGTTCTTATAACTTCTTATTGTGATCTGCTGACAACATCGCTTACAAAAATACGCGGCTGTTGGTCGCATAGACGCGTTGATGTACGCGTGCGGTAAGCGGATTGCGCGCCCGCCAATTTCAAAATTTTTCTCAAAATCAAAAGTATACGTGACTGCGTTTGAGCTTTGAAATTTCAAATTTCGCGCCGTCTGTTGCTCGCAGCGAATGTGGGGGGTGGGGGAGCGGCGACAAGTAGAACTGATCGATAATCAGTTCTACTCGACTATAATCGGCCAATAATCAATTTCATTTCATACTCGACTATAATCGATCGTTCGCAGGTAGTGGCGGCGTCGCTGTCAATTCTGCTGTGGTATTGCATCCGTCGACGCGACGCGTGCAAAGCGGCGCCATTTTCTGGACCGATAACGATGTCGGAGATAGCTCACCGTCTAGCCGACACGGACAATTTTAACTTCCGCCCCGGCCAACTGCGCAGTTGGCTATCCGACGATTCCCTCTACAACCGCTCGCGTAGGCCGGCGAAACGCCATCAAAAGACTATGAGTTGCTAACGACTGCCCTATTCGAATAAATCGACGAATGACTGCAATGATGCATCGAGCGAGTCGCTCTTTTTTGGTCATGGATGGTGCTGTGAGCTTTGAAGTTTGTGACCGTCCGACGTCGGTCGCCCTTCAATCGTTTCAAATGTAATAGGCGGCTGCGGTATCATATAGTGTTCTGTTCCATCGCTGCATGCATGTACTCTCAAGATTTCTTCATCAGTAACAGGATAACCCTCTCCCCTGAGGGTTTCCTTGACTCTATCCGCGCTAAAGATACGCTTAAGTTGACGTTCTACGGTGTCCCCTTTGATCCTTTGTTACTGATTTAGAAATTTTGACTTTAGAGTAACGTCTTGCCGCGTTCGCGTTGAGGTACCTATTGTAGTGTGACCCACAACGCGTGACATCACTGAAAGTCACTCGTTTCCCGATGACCATAACCGCTTCAATTAATGTTGCGTGAGCAGCATATGAGCAACGCAGTTTTTCGATTTCACCTCTCTTTAGCTTCTGATTCATTCTCTCCCTCAACAAAGTGTACGACAGCAAAAATGGTCTCTTTCAGAATGGACCCTTAGCCTTATTGATAGATCTGCGAATATTTCGGGGTTGCTTTCAAAGCGCTTTTCCGGCTCTCTTTATTACACCACTCCGCGCTCTATTGCAATAACGAATTTTCGTACTTCAAAGCTTCTGATTGCGTGATATCTACGCAGTGTGTCTTACGGCCAAGTGTATTTAACGTTATTGCTGTAATGAGCAATAATATTTCGTTGAATTTTTCCTATGTTTGATTGAATTCTTCAAATGTTCAATTGCGTTGTTATGGTCTTCATTAAAAGCGTTTGCATCTCCTCTTTTCACGACAGTGCGTGTCTGGTTGTTTATATTTTGGCGATATTCGTTTTGGCGTGTAAATAAGTCTGATAAATGTATTATGATGATTGAAGGAGTGCAGTAATTGTGATCGCTCACTTTCAATTGGTCTGTTGCGAATAATATTCGCGCCGATTCATCAGTCCGCTGCTCTGAACTCGCTTTCCGATGTCATCGATTGTGAATCTTCCTTTGTGCACGATTAGTGAGAATTTATTTGCTTTGTGTTTTTGAATATTTCGCAATTCTTCGAATAAATCCGTGCGCCTATCGAAACAGCCGTTTTCCAGTTGACTTCCACTTCTTATGATAAATTAAATATTCTTGCTTTGTGCGATGCATGAATATAGAGATCAAATGTCCTCCACACAAGATCTGTATTTTAGAGTTTAAGATTATATACTTTTATTCAGTTTCCTTTGATTGCATTTGGAAATGCCGAACGGCAAATACAAAAATATATTTCTTGTTCCGGGCGGCGCTATTTCGGTTCTTACCGAATGCGCGTGAATGGCTACCGTAACTTTTGTTGAAATCAATGTGCGAGCGATGCAATAAATACCTTGGAACCGTTCGGAAAATTCCTCTTCACGAATTTATGCTACGTTTTGAACGAATGAGAGAGGGAAGAAGGCATCGAAATATCAATACCAGGCTACGACGTGGTATCTAGATGATAATTTGATGGTTCATGTCGAATTAACGTGCGTTAGTCTGTTAATTGNTTTTGGCGACATTTTTTGCCGAGCCGTTCCCAGCACGTTCACAAAATTGGCGTCGTGTTTCTCTAGTACCGACGGGAAGGAGGGAAGGAGGGACACGAGCGACAAGAGCGGCTCGGACTAGGAACGTGACCCCGACATGTGGCCCGGCATTACAGTGGCACGCCGGGTGTGTGGCCAAGTGCACTTTGCCGTGGTACTCCAATGTACATAGACCTATTATCGGCTTGTGTGTGTGTAGTTGTGAGTAATAGGACCAAATCCACGATAGCAACAAACTCGTCTTTGCACCTACATTTTATACACGTATAGGCGCCGCGGAACAGCACGAAGACATTCTCGCCGCACGCGCTGTATTGACTTCATTCATTTCAATCAAATAGTCGGCAAACATCCACCTCGCATATATAAGTTGGGTATCGGCTGGCGCCTCGGTTGTCATTGTGAATCTACTCCCCCGCGGTTTCGCAAAAATGACAACTAATATGCGAAAACGATTGCTACTTTTCATCGGTCTCATGGCGCTTCTCTGCGATTTAGCTCAGGTATGGTGGGTGCGGGGTGCTCTCAAACAGTCGTCGCTCACGGAAGCAATGAACTGGTATACGGTGTCCACTATAGGTGTAGATGTCTTGAGTGGATCCGTTTATATCTTTCTCAACTTAAGTCCGTTTTTAACAATAAAAGAGAAAAACGATACTGGTTGCGTATACAAAGGCCAACTAATAAATAACTACAATTAAAAAATCAGTGAAACCAGTCGTTTAATAACTGTTTTGAATTTTAATTAAAAGCGCAGTTAATTTTCATCTTTTTTTTCGTTTAGCAAACATTTTAGTCTTTTCGCTAAGAAGAAGGGCGAAATTTTGCGATTCATTTTCAGAGCAACAAAGTGTCAATAGTACACCGGCAGAAGCGGCAATTTGGATGCGGCGGCTGCGGAGGGGGTGGATGCTGCGGGACGTCGTGCTGTCAGCCGCCGCCGATCATACCGCTATTGCCACCGGTCCTTCCGCCCTGCTGTCTACCGCCACCACCGCCGCCACCGCCGCCACCGTGTTGTCTGCCTCCGCCGCCTCCACCACCATGCTGTCTGCCTCCGCCACCTCCGCCACCTTGCTGTCTGCCTCCGCCACCCCCGCCCCCGTGCTGCCTGCCACCACCAATACCCGTCTGTCCCTCGCTCTGCCGCCCAATGTGCTCACCCTACTGTATTCGTCGAGTTCTTCTCCTGCGTCGCAACAAGCGCGACACGTCAGATCTCATCCGGAATGATCGAATTGGAAGCGAAGAAGTGGAGAATGTGAAGAAGAGAGAAGTCAACTACAATTACTTGATGGGCGCCACCAACTATCAACAACAGCAACCGATGCTCAACAATTTCAACTACCAACAGCAAACTGGCATTCAGCAGAGCAACTGCGTCCAGTGCCAACGCAACGGCGGCAGGGTGAAGCGACAGAATCCCAACTTCAACGCCCAGTATCTACAGCCGGGCGGGAATCCCTATCAGCAACCGAATATCGTCAACCAGCCGTCGAATTGCGTGCAGTGTCGCAACGGCGGCAGGGTTGGACGAACAAAGGCGAAGCGTCAAGCAAACTACAACTACATGGGGAACTTCCAGCCACAGGCGCAGTACTGGAACCAGGGCCCGCAACAACAGTCGTCGTGCATCCCCTGCAACGCCAACCGCCAGCAGCAGTTCGCGTTCACCTCCGATGACGCGCGCTTCAACAGCTTCATGAACAACGGTAATATCAATCAGCAACCATTTAAGAATGCTGTGTCGAAGACATAAATGCTGAGCTGTACTAGCAATAATTATGATTATTTTCGTGTGATGAATAACAAACTTATGTACCCTGAAAGACAGTCCAAATGAGCACCGTGCATTCTTTACAAATTTAAACTTTTCCACATTAAACGAAACGCAAAGTGTGAAACGACGAATCGGGGAACAAACTTCTCGCCAGTCAACAGTAGTCAAACAGCAGTCAAACAACAGGTCACACAAACGTCAACTACAAGCATAGCAGACATCTTATTTCACGAAGGGAGCCAACAGAACGGTCAGATCAGCGTCGTTAGCAGAAAATAATTGGCGCAGTGAACTGTCGTATTTCATTTTCGTCGACAAACTTCTCACGGTCCTTCGGTAAATATTGCCCGTTCTTTTGTTGGAAAGGCGGAATATCGCTTTTTCGATGGCATCCACACGCTCTGAGGAAATCGGGTCGGTTGAGATCTGAAGTGGACACGATGTATAATACAGGTAGAAGAGTGAGTTTTTTAGCAGAATGCCATTCAGTACTACTCGAAATCATGTTTTGATTTCTTATGAATAAAATAGGCATTTATCCGGACAGAAAAGAAAAAAAATCGAACCAAACATCACCGACCTGTTGAGAGCGGAATGCTTCGGTAAGAAAGTGCTTCGCTTTGTCGCGCATTGCTTGCGCAGCGGCGCCGACTTGGACCTCCAACTCGGGCCGCGTCTTGATATATTTAATATGGTCCGTCCACTGTTGAACAACTCGCTGAGCGGCGGCCGCCACACGAGCATCGTCGTGTTTGTACAAAGCCTTGACTGTTCGTCCTGTTACAGTAAGCTATGAGCTTTGAGGAGACAAACTTAGTAGTTGTGTCATAAAGAGGTGTGATAGGGTGACAGAGCCGAAAGTAAAGACGAAAGATGCGCGAATATGGCCCGCGTTGCAGTTTTTCAGCGACTCTTCAGCGCGCAACGCGTTAAATAGTCAATATCTAATTTGTATGCTGTCGATGCGGGAAGTTCAAATGCGCACTCAGAGTGATTCTGACGAAATACTTGAAATGGTTTTGCCAAATATTAGAGTGCGAACATTTGCGCCGCATTAGTGTCGTTAATGAAAGCAATTTATAAAAGGCGACAAAAACTACCGTTTGCTTCTGATATTCGATTACTCAACTGTGGGGCGATGCAGAATGCATACAGATCGTATCAGTCATTACTTAATGAGGTAAAGAGAATTGACGAATACAATCGAAAGAATATGGTAAAATGGGGAAAGAAGGCGCAATCGAAAAAGTTGATAAACAAAACGCACCAATGCGGGTCGTCTTCAGAACCTCTACAGCTGGCAGTTTATTCGACAGTTCGGTCAAACGCGCGAGCAAAACATCGGCGTCTTGAGTAGTATCCTTTAAAATTTGCTTTGTCGCGACAATCTGCTCAATCACCACTACCCCCTGAAAGCAAGGTAGCGATGAGGCGATCATTGGCAACTTCCGATTATAAACGAGATGTTGATTAACAGCTTCCGTATGAGAAATAGACAGGCTTGTGAATGTACTTCCGCCCTGATATGCATGCGAGATTGAGGCTTGTGAGAATATATCGGTAAGAATTTTTGTCATCCACGTTTGCTCACTTAAAAAGTAATCGTCAAATTTTGAATCTAAAATGCGGTGATTCAGGTTTCCACATTTCAGGTTTACACTCTCAACACCGGCATCTGCTCGTGTGTGCCCTCGTAAGTGGTATAATGGATGTTTGGCATAAATTATTGAACAATCATTAGCCTAAAGGGGGACATTGTATCAGTCTCGTGTCTCGTAGGTGCAAAACATTGCAATGTCACACCGTGCAGTCACAGTGAGCGACAAAGATTCATCTCCCCAGTCACGCGATTTATTCTTCGCCTGCCGAGCGACTGTGTTCCGACCGCTCACTTGCATTAGCGTATTGTTAGCACGTTGGTCGCTAAATAAGCACACCCCATTGAGTCCTAACAGCACCGACACCGCTCCCTAATATTTGCAGGAGAATTGGGAAATACAATAGTAAATGTTACAGCGTCAACTAGTAATTGAGTCTTATTTGAAATTAGAGACAGGCACGAATACATTGTATCGTAACGCATAATATCATTGCGTTATGTTTATCCTGAAATGTAGGTGCGTTCAGTTCTCTCGCTAGCCGCGGTCTCCTCCGAGATAAAGTTAGTTTGCCTTCCTCCCTCCTCGTTGCCACATTCTAACGTCAGAATACTTACCTTCAACGACTCCAGCTTGGCCTGCTTCAGCTTCTTTTTAACTGGCGAGCGACACTTTTTTACAGAACTGACGCGCGGAGTCTTGACGAGAAACTTATCCATTCTACCTATCCAAAACCGATAGACTAATTTTAGTGCAGGAAAACAGGAACAGATATTGCTACTCTTGCACGCATGGATGTCATCCGTTAACTTTTCGCGATCATGCGATATGCAACACGTCGAACATACTTTGAAAACTATCGCTTTTCGAAAAACGAAATTTCGTAAATTAAGATGCACTATTGATAATCGCTTAACAACACTCTTTCAAACTCTCCAATTTTCAAAATTTGTTCGACGCCCAACTGCAACGAACCAATAATCTCCAAATGATTTTATCGACCAAACCAACCATTAAAAACCATCAAACGACCCATAAATAATAATCATAGGAGCATTTTTACAAAATATACCATACTGCAGCAAAAACGAGCAAAGCAGGCAAAATTAACGTAAAAATTTAACATCGTGATCAAAGACGCGTTTGAGGCTTTCAAAAGATGGCGAGCAGTGCGAAGACGCCGTAGACGAGAAAGCAAGGATAGGCGACTAGCAACTGCTGACTGTCCATTGCACATGTGGTGACGAATAGTTTCGATGACGATAGGCTGCACCACAGTACTGCCATTATTGATATGATGTAACCCACCATCCCTCTGTAAGTGTTAGTGTATATATCATTTTCACTATAATATGGGTACTTTTCAAGTCAAAGAAGGTATTTTCCATTTCAAAAAAGACACTTCCCAATATAAACATTATAGAAAATGCCGTATTGTGACGCGCGCAGTTGCTTTATACAAGCACCTAACACAAGAACAAAATGTTTAGCCTATATCGTCGTACAAAATTTGGCTGCTTGCCCAAATCAAGCATCCGCGTGTGTGGAAAGTTTCGCGGGGCGCTAAATATTTTGTAATAAGGTTAGGCACTCATTTGCTTTATGAGCAGAATGAGAAAAGAGCTTCACACCGGTCAATAAGAATGAAAAGTAAGCTTTCATGTAAAAGTGTCTTACTGAAGTGTTAAGCCAGCTGCGAGCAGCGACAGAAGCGCCATGGGCAGTAAACAGTAGCCCAAGACGCTAACCGTGCAAGTCAGGGATATTCCGCCTGCTGCCATCATGTTCAGCAACGCGTACATTCCCAGGCATCCCACCACGCCGATACCGTAAATGAAACCGAATTGCACCTGAAATTTCACGATTAAGAGCGTTTGATAAATTGCATAGCTTAAATTTTTAGCACATTCTTTCCGTCGGAGCCTTTTTGAATTTTAAGAGCGAAAACCTGACTCTACGGCAACGCAAAAACTATATCCCATGAAGCAAATTACGATGCTACTCAAAACTGATCAAAAAGATGATCAAGGACCAACCTTGCCGTGTAACAGCAATGCGCCACCGAACAGCAAACAGAAGACGAGAGGACCGGCTAGGTCTTGATCCGCAATGACCTGAAACAGAGGACCATTGAATATAGACAAGGCGATGCGAGCATAAAATATGTCAGCGTGCAATTGATATCTGAATTGAACCGCGCCACTAGCCTGATAATAAAGAAGACTAAAAGAGATGGCTGAAATCAAAAACATTTCATAGAGTCTTCTCGATCAACGCTGTTTGACGTAACATTCCTACATGCGTAGTAATTGTATATTATCTTCAACTACCTAGGACAAGCTGTTTATATTGTGGTTAAATAATCGCTCAGCAGGTTGTCATAAATAGCTGAATTCAGTGAAAATTGTATTCCTTACAGCTAGAAGTGAAAAACACAATTGGCACCGGGAAAACTATAAAAAAACTTCTCCCAACCTCCGCACTGGTAGTGCCAACAGGATTGAGTACGGCGACTGTTTTCTGTCGGATGTGGTCAAAGTTAATGCCGAGTTCTTCGAGCAGCGGTAGCTCATCCTCAAAATTGACCGACTCGCCGCCACTCGCTCCCATAGTTTGCTGAGCGGGGTTGAACATGTTTCCGCCGTATCCAGAGTTCACCGTTGACTGCGCTTGGCTACAAGAATGGAAGTATAGTAGAAATCCTTTACAGCAGCCTCGTTTCTTACTGTCATTCGCTTATAGCGGTCAGATTTGATCGGTTTCGAATTTTCGGCCTCTTGTGTTTTGTACAGGACGAAATTTGACCTTTCCCTGCCCCCCAAAATAGCTCCATCCGCAAAATTTGGTGTTTCTCCCGCGCCGACCCGTTATAATCAGAAAAAGCAAAAACACGAAGCGATGATGAAGCCATACAAGTCGACGGAGGCTAAACAGTCCTCACCTATAATAGGACTGCTGTTGGGGCTGTTGAATAGGAGCAGAGGGTTGAGTGTAATCGAACGACGCCCATCCATCGTTGCTCGCCTGGCCCTGATTTCCTGCGGTCCAATCACCGCCGCTATTATTCTGATCGTCCATCCAATAGCTAGACATGGCGCCGTGGGTCGTCTCCACCGTCCAAAGAACAAATTGCGCTCTGAATAAATTAGATCTACTGACCAAATCACATCTGCGCGCTAATTCTTTAGCGTGTAGCAAAAATCAATCATTTGCACGACTCAGGCGAGTTACTGTTAACTGCTTTTTATGAACCGTGCAAATTATTGATTAATTCACCATACGCTTTGGAATTTGCGCCCTTGTCTCGTTTGGATGTGGACGGATTACTTATTCGAGATTTTGATATGGAAGACGCTATATTTTGTTCATAAATAAAGTACCCATCGACTAACCATATTTGGCATAAATTATGGACTACCTCCCCTAGATAGTAAATGAAAACAGCCCAATTAAAATAATCACAAGTCGTATCTTAAGCAGCATTATCATTTGAAATATCATGATTGATGGCACAAAACCATTCTAGAATTTCTTCACTTCATCCATTAAACCGACGTAACTTTTACTCGGACAACAAACGGATGCAACCTCAACAAATGACAGTACTTAATAGACGTCGAAACGGTCGCGACCATATTCTGAGAACGCAACGTAATTAATTACGCATATTAGCACAGAGAAATCGACGGTCGCTCACTTACGCGATAGAACATAAACTGTACTTAGGATAGATTTTAATCGCAATCGACAGAAAAACACAAATACTCATCTGTAATTCAGTAAATAATAGTCCATCAGATGTGGGAAAAAGTCGACCAACACAGAAGAGTTAACCCGCGGATAGTGTGTGAACGAAAACGACAGCCACAAGAAAAAGTTTCATCATCACTCATGTGAGAACAGAACAAGGACAAGAATAGTTTAAAATACAATTTGCGGCCTCGAGTAAAGAGCTAAAATTTCAGGCTGAACAATATGTCTGGGCGTATCACCACAATCGAATAATATACATGATTTGGAGAGGAATAATGCGAGCACAAACACACCGTTGTTCGGGTTAATATAATAATCGCACGCTTGCGGTTTTGTTGCAAAACAGGCGCCAAGCTAGGAGCGACGAGCTCGTAAGATCGGATGAAGTTTCGAAAGCGGACTGGCAAAAATCAATTGAGATATGTCGAAATCCATCCCAATCTTTTATAGTCAAAATTTGCCAATCAGTTAGAAGAAATCATAGACTGAATAAGGCCTCAAAAGTCGATAGCGCTTCTTTCTATCAATTTACGCACGTTAAAACCAAGAAACGACTATCATTCTTGGTGAAAAACGACGTTTTGGTAGCGAAAAGCGAGCTCAACTTTGCCTAGCACGGCGTTTGGCGAGTTTTTTTTGTCACTGATCGAAAAATGTTGACAATAAAAGCTGGACGATTTATAAAAGTAGTCGCATTTCCCCCTCCTTCGTCCCTTCTTAGCTTTGCCCTGCAGCAAAACACATCGCACAAGCCTGCGAGGAAAGCTTTCGTCAACGTTGCAGTCAAAGCTCAACAGAAAACCGTTCATCGCTGCAGCGTAGCCCAAAATCGCTCATTCAGTCGATATCGCTCTGCTCCACCGATTTGTTCACTTCTTCAACCTGAAATTAAAATCGACTTGGTCACAGCACTAATCTAGAACATATTGCACTAAACTAGCAAATCAACACAGATTTTGAAGGGGAAGGGGAAAGATAAACATCGATGAGTTTCCCATGGGCCTATTCCATTTAACTAATGTAAATGTAAAATGCACAAATGTAATTACACTTTCATATTGTAGTCGCCCGTTTGTTCCCAAAACTCGTTATGATAATGCAGCATGCGTAATGCAAGTACAGGAGTGTAATTACAACACTAAATTTTAACGTTAACATTAGCATTACGAAACTAGTCCAAGGGAGTCTTCCAAGGGATCATAGAGGAGGTTCCAGAGAATCCGAGAGGGAGCATTCGGGGATCTTCATGATACCAGTAAGCAGTCATTTTATATGCCCCAAAAGAAGAAAAAGCGGCCACGTACGTGTGCTGAAGAGCCAAAGGGGACGGTGGAGGAAGTGACGGATGGGACGGAGGTCGGCGTGGACGAAGCGGTGGCAGTGGCGGCGGGGGGCTGCGTCTGTCTGACCTGCGTGCACGTCGCCTGGTGCGTCGGCCAGTGGCTCTGCTGGCATGGATAGTCGCAGTAGCTCGTGTTCCAGCAGCAATAGAACACCGCCTCGTTGCCGCAGTTCGCGCACTGCAAATAATTGAGCCGTCAAACGAATCAATCAATCACTCGCTCAGTTCGCTAAAATGAGGTTGCTTTTAGCCAGCATCATTCATTTTTATTATCATATAAACGTTCAAAACTCCCCTATATCATAAAAAACTTAAAAAAGGCTGCGACTCCTTAAGGTGACAGAATCTCACACTCGGCAACATTTACCGAAGCAATTCTTCTGAGAAATAAAGTTGCGATGCAAAACAAGACTAATAAACATTATAGGCTATTCATCTCGTGCGTTAATACCTTTAAATCAAAAAAAATTAAATCGATCTAGATTCACTTACCCACTGTTTCCGTTTTAATTCTTCGCTGAGAGCTTCCTTTTCGATCTCATGCTTGGCGTTTAAATCAACTACTAAGCGTCGTTTTTCTGCTTCGAATGAACGACGCAAGTCGGCTACCGCTTCTTCTGCAAAAATGTGCAATAAAACGTTAAAGAAAAAGAGAAGCAGTATTGAAATAGATAAAAAAAGCACGATACTAATCGTGTAACTGTAGGAAAACGCGAAAGCGAAAGAGCAAAACGTTACGCAACCAGCAGGGTTCGAACCTGCGCAGGGAAACCCTATTAGATTTCAAGTCTAACGCCTTAACCACTCGGCCATGGTTGCAAGCGAGACATACGGCGCAAGTAACCACTATGTGCGCGACGCGATTCGCGCCGTTAAATAAATAACGTAAAACGGCGATTATTGTAATTGCATTAATGGAAGACCTTGGGGTGCAATAAAATAGGACAACTAATTGATATAGAGTAGAAGTTTCAGCCGTGACGGTATAGAAGAAAATTATTAAAAATGATACAAGGCTCTTTGCAAGCTGCAGTAACTAATACAAGGAAAGAAAAAGAGTGAAAATCTACTTACTGCTAACAGCACGCAGTTCAACCAAAGCGGTCTCATGCAGGCGTTTGGTCCGCTGCAGTTCGGCTCGAAGCGACGCAACCGTCGCATCATTCTAAAAGGAGAACAGTCAACGTCTACTTGTTTCTCGATTCGTCTCTAGTATTCACTCACCGATGAATCAGAACGACTTGCTGTTGGCTGATGACCGCTGTAGAGAATCCTCACATCAGCCATCATCTCGCTGAACGACGTCTTCAGCACCCCACACAGCTAAAACAGTCACTGACATCAGTTTCATTTCATACATCATAGTAATTTAGGACAAAGGACAGTGGGGCGCTTTCAAATCGCTTACTTTACCTGATATAAGATAACTCATCATAACTCGTCCCTTCTGCATTCAGTTTTGTCAAATTAGCTTTCTAATTGAGTGTAGAAATGACGAATGTGAATGCAAGGCTGGCGAATTTGAGCGCAAAGATAGAGAATTAAAATATAAAAATGGCAAGTTATAATGAAAGACTCTGTATAAACAATAACTTTAGCTATCACCAAGTAAGTCACAGTTAAAAAGAAACATCCGACTATGAACCGACCTTATCGGCGTGTTTCTGGAATGCAGCGGCGACCGCCTGTTCCACATTGGGCTGCTGAACTCCTGTCGGAATAGAAGCGACGGGAGCGGACAGTCGGTTCCTGTTGGTGGAAAGGGCGGGAGAAGAAGCGGTAGAAGCGGCTGTCTGAACGCGAGGTGCTGCGTGCGAATTGGAGGCGGTGGCCTTGAAGGAGCGGGCGGCAGGGGAGGAGTTGGCGATCGTTGAGGTGGCAGGACTACTACTACTACTGTTGTTATTGTTAGTGCTGTTGTTGGTCGCGTTCGTCCTGTTGACGTTCGACATGCGCTGAAGCACTTGATCGAGCTTTCGCTTTCCTTGCTGTTGCGGATGCGACGCAGGCGTTTCCACCGATTTCGATGTCGACTCGCCCGCAACCGCCGCTGCGCTGGTAGACGCCTAAAATGCTACCGTAATTAGCTGATCCTATTCAATCTAATATTTCCTACTAAAAATCGGTAAATGTTGACTATACTCTTGCCGATTTCGCTTTTGTTTTGCAAAAACCCATTTTGATACAAAAACATTTCTTAATCCAAAAAAACTCACGACATCCGTACACGCTAATTAGATTAACCTCATTTGGCAAAGTGCCATTGCTGTGCACCGTCGTTGTATGATTATTAGCAGACGCTTTCGGCGATGGCGACTCCTCGCGACCATCAGCGCAGTTCAGCGTGTTTTGCAAACGTTGCAATATTCCAAGTCCTTCTTCACTGGGCAATATGTTCTGCAATTAAGCCACAGTTATGGGGGTACGAGATTTATCTCTATTATAAGCAGCTGAAGACAATAAACGGTACATTCGCATCGGCTAGAGGTGACCGCATTTCCCCTTTAATAATCGAAAAAGTAAGAACACATCTAACACTACCATCTTTGTCCACCTCAATGAAAATTAAGTAAAATTAGCTTCCACCGGGTACTTGAGAACCAGCCAAAATTACCAGTATAAGCGAATCCGTTACGAACGAATTCTACTGTATAAACCGATCACAAGGGTGATGATTATCCCTCCCCCACATTCCAGTTGACGCTTTTAAACGTACACACTACAAACCTTAACAATGCCGACGGTGGACGTTCTGCCGGCGTTGTCGCTCAGTCGACTGCCCTCGTCCGAAAGCTGTTTGCCGAGGTTCTCGTCCAGCTCAAACACTCCATTGATTCCGCCGGCCGGCGCGCGCGTTCTTGACGACTCCTTCTCCATCGATTCTTCTTCGTCTTCTCCATCTTCTTCCTCCCCCTCCTCTTCCTCCTCTTCATTGTTTGAATTACTGCCATCTTTTTCTCTCGTCTAAAGACATTTGAATTTTGGATAAAGCACCGTGTGATTTTATTTGCTAGAGCAGCGAAAGTTACTTTTGGGCATAGATTTGTGGTTACATATTACAGCCAAATACGTCAAAGATTAGGAAAAAAAGCTATCAAACCTGCGAAACGTTGCCAGCGCCGCCACCGTTGTCGGAGCCGAAGAGAATCGGACAGTCGGAAAGGTGTTCGGGTTTGAACTCTGTTTTGGGGGCGGCGTAGCGAAAGTTGCCAAACTTGGCTCGCAACTTGACAATATGTTCCCGCATTTCGTCGACGGCAGCTTCGAGTCCTCGCTTCTTGATCGACTTGGGGGAGAGGGGCGCGTCCTCGCTGGCCAAGTAGCAATCCTTGACCGGCAGCCAAGCCCGGTCGTGCTCTCCGAAGAAGCGCACGTCCACTTGCTGTTGCTGCGCGTTCACGCGAAGTGCCTGCAATTCATTCCTTTTAACGTCGGTACTCATTGGTAGGCTCCGAAATTAATGCACGAACATTATCTTACTGATTACCAAGCTGCATATTCTAGGAATTAAAATGGGATTATTCAAATGAATTGTCTTTCTAATCGCATATCTGCCAGAGCGAGCGATCCGATAGCAAAAAATATCCCGATGAATACAGGAGAGCGGCTACAATTTCAGCTCCGACATGTGCAGCAAAATTATCGCTTACCTTAGCAGGCCAGTAAGGAAAGCCTTTGAGTTTGGCCCAAACGAGGCAGTGAGGCTTAGTCTGAAATAATGAATTGCAAAGCAGGTTCATTTTCAAAAGGCGCAAACGTACGCAAGGATTCGTGAACCAAGCAGGCGTTGGCATTAGAGTCGAGTATCGATAGCAATCTGGACACAGCTCCAGTTCTTCCATCTGAAATCAATATTATGTCAGTTATTTGTTTACCGTTTCCACTTTAAACTGAATACTATTCCAGTTGTATTGAACACTCAATATAGATATTTAGTATAAAACTATACTGTCCGGTTCTATTCGAAAAAGCAGACGCTTCTGCTACCATAATCTGAATTTTCTTTTGTTTCTGTATTTAAAGATTAGATAAAGGAATTATAAAGTAAGAAAATGTTGAATTTGATTTGGAAAACGTTCAATTCGAAATGAAAATGTCCTTAAAGAAGATGGTACAGATAAAACGAGCACTCGCCTCAAACTTGCAGAGTTTAATAATCTGCTTCGCATCATTTGTGTACTTGGACGAAGCTCCGTTATAGATGAAGCTATTGTGGCTGATCCACTTGGCATCTTCGAGGAAAGCGTCCGTGGTGGTGTAGGCGCCGTTGCGAATCTTCTTCTCCATAGTGGACAAGTCCATTGGTCGGAAGATGACGTCATAGTAGTCGGGCACCAGCGCCTGTGGCACAGGGTGTTGAAATGGTTCTGACTGCAAAGCATCAGAGAGAGAGTCAGTTTAGTCTGGGTCTTTCATATTAATTCATTAATAAAAACTTTCATAATAATAAAATCGGGTAAAAAAGTAAATTTAAAAAAGAATAAACAACTCACATCAACGTGACGCATGCGCTTCCACGCGTGGCTGAGGACGGCGCACAAGTCGTCATCAGTAAAAGACATCAAAGGAAATGCTTTGCGACCATCTGCTTCCGCTTCATTCAATCGCTGCAAAATTACATCGACAATAACAAGGCATACAGGATGCCCCAGAAGCAATAAAGCACTCTTAGAATTAATTAAGCCCAGAAGTACACAGACAGAGGAGCTTACTTCTAGGACAGTATGTACATTTTGCAAATTCAACCGCAAAAAAGTCCTCTAATTGCGAATGCGCTCTCTGTTTAAGCTGAGTTTTTGTCCAAAGGTAACTTTTGATCGCATCACGCCTTGCTTTATCCAAAAAATCAATTTTCAAAAGGTGATTTGATACGTGGAGGAATGAGTGCCTGGAATGCTCTGGTGATGTTTCCAATGTTCAAGCGAAAATTCGAATTCTGGTCCAACAACGATCAGATTCATTCGCGATAATCAATTTTGTCATGTTCCCAAACATACAATCAATGTTTCCTGCGGTTCCCGAAGCTACTAATCTTAATCAGGTCATTTCCACATTGAGAGCTACTATGCTCAGCTTCAATTTCAATTTCTTCTCACAGATTGAAGACTATAAACATGCGAAAAATATCTAGTAAAATCTGGAAATTAAGTGAAAATGTTAAAGAAAGCAGATGCTTACCAAACAGACGGGACAGATCCATCTGTCATCAGAGGGTGGGGTCGATGGCGACGATAAACACTGCGGATGGAAGGTACGAGGACACTGGGAGCAATCCATAACTGTTCGACTACCGCCGTCATCAACGCACTGCTTGTGGCATTCCCAGCAATATACGTCTTGTAGGTCGTTCTAACAATAAAGCGGCGCTTATAGCTTTTTCACCAGTTTTTTAAAATGTTTTTTCAATATTTTTACGGCACTTAACTTCAACTATCGCTGAAAGGATTGTACCGTATTTTATCTTCCGCTATCTATGACAAGCGCACTGCAAATCATATACGTTTATTTTGTAATGTACTTCTCGCTAATCAGCTTATCATAGGTAGCTGAAATTAATATGCGATACAATTCTTTCAAGCAGGGATGACCGGAGTACCCCTTGAGAGTAAAATAAAAATTTGAAAGCATCCGAGGTCATTTAAGTAACATTAACATAGAATACTTTATTCGAGTATATGATTAACATCCCTCCGAATGTACGTTCACAATGCCCCCATCATTCTTATGATATGTGGATATGAGTCTTACTCAAAGTATACTGAAACAATGCACATTGAACGCCCCACATTGAAATTGAGCCGCATACGTGCGCCAAACCAAGGGAATAAATAGGGTTTTAGCACAAAATGGCTCGGTAGTCGGTGCAACCCAAAATTCAACAAAATGATAATAAGAAAAACAGAATTTAAGAATGCAAATTTAAGCTTACGTCTGAACTGTCTGCCCCGCTAGCGGCCTTTCTGCGTTTCTTTGGTGTGTTATGAATGGTGATCACATCCTTTCGTTTCACTGCAAAGAGAGCCATATTTCAACTGTCATTTCACAGCTAGCTCAGCATTACGTACAAAAGCAAAATAATCACCTACACGTATGCAGTGACACAACACCACTCTTTATCGATTGCAATACCTGCATTTTTACCAGCCAGTTCTGTTGCGGTAAACGAATACCCGTGTTAATATGAAGTCGGTAAAGGAAATCTCCGGTAAATTTATTTTGATTTTAACTTGACAATTCTAACTCACGCAATAACTGTCGGGAGTAGGATGTACATTGCGATATTATGTACTCGAATCGTTCTCATTTTCTTACTTTCCTCAGTGCCCGATCATTTCCGTCCACTCCAAAAGCACTCATCATATTCTACATTGTTGCCTCTAATCCCACAATTGTCATTGCGCTAACCAATTGAAGGTGGGAAATACACAACCTCTTTTAAAGTGTAATCAATACCCGATACACAGACAGCCAGTCGACGAAAGTTAAACAAGAGTAGCACAGAAAATGAAGCAGTAATATGGTACTGAGCCAAAAAGTCGTTGACCGACCTCCTCCACCAGTCTTGCCGATGTAATGCGAGGCGGTGGCGGAATCATCGAGATCATCTTCAGTCTTCCCTTCTTGCACGCCGTCTACTGCTTCACCATTCTCTTTCTTTTCTGAAAATACATTCACCACTTCGTTGCAATAAGTCGGCAAAAGATACAAGGATCATACTGAGAACTATATGAAATCGACGCTTTGCTCTACTGCGGCAGTGACTTATTGTAATGGGGGCTACTAAAATACGGTCTCTCTCCACGTTCATATACAGCAGCCAAGGAATAAGACGAAGAATAAGGGAGCGTTCAGCTGGCCGCTGCTAGTTCGGTCAGCCACAGTTGCTAGAACACCTCAAATCTGAGCAAACTTGCGCAGAGCAACCAACTTCCACAAAAAAACACCAAAGACATGAACGTTGCTAGTAACTGACCTTTTGAAGTAACGGAACGTCGTGGATGCCTGGCGCGCATGGTTAGCATCGCTCGGCCGAGCCCGGACTCGCTTCACTGACAATTTCGTCGACGCTCGACCAAAGAACCTCAAGTGGCGGCGATTTCTTCAACTATTAGAATATTTTTCAGTTGCAGCCCGAACAAACACAATATGCCGTGTCGCTTCTTTCTGGATTTTTCCTGATCCAGATGTTCCTGGATTCTTCCCCGCTGCGCCGGCTGTCAACGCTCAGCGCAGTCGACGGAACACGGACGCGTCCGGATTCCGGAATGTCCAGAAACGCGCGCGGCACGGAAATGAACTATGCTCTGATTTTATAGAGCGACGCAACGATTCTGCCATTTAGGCCTCGTCGCTCGTGGTGACGTCACCATTCATGCGTTCCCCTTCGCTCCCTTCGAAATCGGCGAATCGAAACAAATGCGAAAGCATCTTGGACGAAATCAATTCTCATCATTTTTAATTTTCTACTTCGTTTTGATGAAAATTTCTTACTTGATAGCTTCCATTTTATTATTTCCCTGTAGTGTTATGTAGAATTTCTATCTTTATCAACCTTAGTCATCACCTGTCGTCATTTGGGTCATATGATTCTGAAATTTTGATTACACTGCTAGCTGACTTTCTTTTACGATGATCAAAAAATGAACGGTCTGGCATGAATTGATTAATAAGCAGCCCACTAAATTAATTGAAACAGTGCGCGTGTATTTGTAAAAGACGCCGATAGTTCATAGCAATTAGTATGAAGGTTGGTTCGCTCTTTTAGAAATCAGGTCTTGGATACTGCGCACGCGGGCGACTCGATAATGACCATCATTTACACTTACGTTCCCTTAGCTTTAACTCTGTCTCATTTCATTTTTAGAGATTGAGAACAGCTCAAAGAAAAGAAGCTTGTATTAAGTGACTGTGCCACATATTCGCCAATATGGAGGGTCTGGTGAACTCGGTAAAGAGCGCCGCGCTCGGAGTGGGCGAATTTTTCACGCCCGTCTTGAAGGTAGGACGACAGCTTTGGAATATTTGCGTCAATTTCATAATTTTAGGAATCGAAATTCAAAGAGTTGGGTGTTCTGACGCCGGAAGAGTTTGTGATCGCCGGCGACCATTTGGTACATCACTGCCCGACTTGGTCATGGGCCAAAGCTTCCGACTCGGCCAAAGTCAAGCCTCACTTGCCCGAAGACAAGCAATTTTTGATTACCAAAAATGGTGCGTTAATTGCTTCTTAAACTTTTTTGCGGCAATAGCAATGGGGTTGTCATATTTGTTAAGGCAGTGTAATTCTTATTGTATTTCCTGTTCTCCCACAGATATTAGGGGTCAGTTTAAGTTCTTTTGGGGTTCAATGGGTGTGTGCTTATTCATCAACCAACGTCCTAACAATCCCCTAATGCAAGACAGCGGTCGAAACGCAGTCGTGTGACCGATGAAATGAATCATAGTTGATCACTGTGACTCCACGGTGTGAAAATTATAGGTTCTTTCATCATAATTCGTCACTTTTGCATTCAGTTCGAGCGCAAATTTGATGAAATTGAATAAAGATGACGAAAATGAGTGTAAAAGTGATGAACTGGGATAGAAAACAATGTATCGTCTTCTTTCAATTTCAGTTCCGTGTTATCGTCGCTGTCGTCAGTTGGAGTACGACTCGACGCAGGAGAAGATCTTAGGCCAGGAAGACCTGGACGGCTTTGAAGGCGACGGCGAAGGCTGGGTGGACACCCATCACTTTGCTCCAGAAGGCGTCATCCAGAAGGTATCCGAGATGCGTCTGGATGCGCCTGAAGCCGCAGCGCCAGCCTCTTCCGCTGACGATGACGACGACGAAGACGCACCCGCCATGGACATGGAGGACTTTGTTGACGATGGACGCCTGGAGGAGGAGGATCCCAATGCCTTGGTTGTCGTCAAACAGGCTGAAGCGTCGGGCGGCGGCGAAAGTACTGTTGTGCAAACGCGCACTTACGACCTCCACATCACTTATGATAAATACTACCAAGTGCCTAGACTGTGGCTCGTTGGATATAATGAGGTATTGATCATTTTGAACTTTGAAGAAAACAAGGAGGCGTGCTTGATTGCAACTGCATTTCTGCGCCTAGTACTCTCTGTTATAGACGCTGACGCATTTATTAAGCACTATTGCCAAAGCGGCTGTTATAATTTCCTTTTGAAATATATCCTAAAACTTGACATTCAGTGATGCATGGTAGAGATGAACATGCGATATTGATAGATTTCGTTTTGGCGCGTCGTATATAAAGCAACTGCCGATTTCAGCAACGAAAACACCTGTCGGTGAAGGAGATGTACGAGGACTTCTCCGCGGATCACGCCAACAAGACGATCACCATGGAAACGCATCCTCACCTAAATTGTCCTCCAATGGCTTCCGTTCACCCCTGTCGGTATGTCAGTTGCCCTCCATATCATACAAGCGCCTAATACCAGTACAATATTTAGCACCTACTGTATATAACCGTATAAAATGTAGCGCCATTAAGCGCTCACGTGTGTGCGTAAAAGATTTAGCGGGGATTTTAGATATTTTACTGGTGTTAGGCAATTGTCCGTATTATTCATCTTCACAACACTCCTTATTCAGGCATGCCGAAGTTATGAAACGTCTCATCGAACAGTTGGCTGAAAGTGGACGTGAGCTCGGTGTTCATCAGTACCTGCTCATCTTTTTGAAGTTTGTCCAGGCAGTCATACCCACCATTGAGTACGACTACACCAGAAGCATTCAATTGTAGGGCAATGTTGATTTGCCGCGATATTTCTCTTCTTTTGGGATTTTCATGTGATTCTGACAGGGCATAATATAGTTGCACTGATGAAATATTTCTGGCCAGATATATATATGCATTGCGAAAGGCGTATAAAACATACGATCTAAGCGTATTGATTATCTTTTGTGAAATCTGCCAATATTATTTCTCCAGTGCAACTATAGTATGCCTTTTAATCGTATTTTGCATTTTTGTCATTCGGTCTTCGGTCATTTGATTGATTATTGAATCGAGTGCTTACTTTGCGTGGGACACTGTATGTCATACTTACCCGTATTTCAACGCTAAGAAACGAATATGTCAATCTTTCTTTCACCACAGCGACGGCTCAAAGTATTATTGCAGGAGTGGATTGTAAATGCTAAAAAATTGGCTTGTATTTTCTGTAATGGTATTGTATATACAGTCGACTCTCGATATAACGGCACCCCGATATAACGTCACTCTCGATATAACGTCACCTTGGTTGGGCCCGATTTGGTTGGCCCTAGAAGAAATTAAGGCAAAATGACCCTCGATATAACGTCACTCTTGATATAACGTCAGCTGGGGCCGGTCCCGAGGGGTGCCGTTATATCGAGAGTCGACTGTACTACTGACCGCATTTTTTATCGCTGCAATTTTTTGCGACTACATTTTATTCAAGTTGAGACACAAACATTTAAAATATTGCAAACACGCTCATAAACCTATCTTTCTTTATAACAATCAATGAAAAGAATATGAATACGAGATCATAGTGATTCAATCGTGCCTGTTCCTGCCTCCATTCGAATGCAAGTGCGTTAGCGAGTTTTTCCACTCAAGAAGACTGCTTCAACTTGGTGCAGAAACAAAACATTACGTTCTCTTGCTTGCTGGTATAGTCGTGTAAGCATATTTGACCTTTGGTCTCACACTGATAACACATGCATCCAAGTGAGCGTTTAAATACACTCACTAAATGTGTGATCAAATGCAGTGACAACGCACTGTACCCTATTATATCACGCTGCAAATTTATTGGAAGTAACTCATTAAAATTGCTTGCGATTCTTACAGAAGTCTCCGATATCAAGGTCAATAGCTTCTACAGTGAAATTCGTTTATAACGGAATCTGGGGGACCGGCCAAAGTTACCGGTACAAGTGAAACATCGGTATAAACAAATTCTATTGTAGTTGTTAACATTACTTTTAGAAATGGCATCAAGTCAAAGGTCTCACCATGCTTTACGCGCCGGTGCTCAAAAAATACCGCAAGAGGACTCACGCAAAGATAAAGAAATTTACAAGTAATATCATCTAACTATTGAGAATATACTTATGTTCAGAAGTGTTCGTCGCGTTAATAACTTGATCCGTAAAAAAGTCAACTTTCGGCAACAAGCTGAACTAATTTTTTACTGCATAAAAATTAGCGCAGCGCGTGTTTTTTCTCAACTTTAGTTGCCAATGGGTGGGTTTCACATCGCGTACTTTAGTTAAAGTCGTACTTAAGGCCTATCCTTTATCAGTGCGTAAAGTTCGACTTTAGCTAAAGTACGCGATGTGAAACCGGTCCAATACATACATGAAAAATGCGAATGTCCTGCAAGAACGTTACTTTTCCATTAAATACTATCCGCGAACACCAGTTATAAGCGTACTAAAAAGCAATGGTAACAAATAGCATTGCTGCAATCTGAACAGATAGGTAAGACGACAAAAAACAATCGTGCAGTTGTATTAACTTGAATTTAACGAGACATTTTTCATTCAACAATCTTAGTAACTAACAGTCGATTAATTTTATACCATCACTAAATTACTTTATAGCTTATTTAATAATGCCATAACTGTTTAATAACTGTCGTCCAAAACTATTAACAATTGGACTACTACAGGCAACAGTACCCTCTCGAGAAACGACAACAAAATCAACTAGATTATAAGACTTTGTTTATTTTTTAGCTAATTTTGAGCTATTCCCATGTATCTGAAAGTCACCAACACAAAATAATCGAATAATCGACGGTGTTTGGTATGAAAAAATAGATACTTTAAATAAGATGTATTTTTTAGTTTTAGTCTCTGGCACACATCATGTATCATATTGCAGATTTTCTACATCATCCAGCGTTTTTTTCACTAATAGCAACTTATCAAGGTTTTTTTTCACATAATAGAAGCTAAATATAATTATGCAGACTGCTGAATGTTTGGGAAAGTCTTATAAGATACCTTTAAATAGCGTTGCTAAAAACTACAGAACAACTTAAGATCCGCTTTTTCTAAGCATCGAGAAACTCTTGGCACAATGGGCAAAAAGTGTTCGGATTTTGCTGAAATTTGGCATTCTAGGGTACTATAGGGTAAAACTTCCGAAAATGATGTCGGATTTTTTTACAAAAGTTTTCGCTTCGAGATAAGGCGGGAAATTCAAATTTGCTTGCTGAAAACGCAGAACTTGTCGAAATCATTATTTTTATATATCAACCGATTGGAAATGATGAGACAAATCTGAATTTTATTTCAAATTGAAAATTGGTACAGAACCTGAAAAGTTGTGCAAGAGAAAAAATTCGAATTTTAAAACTTTTTTGGTTTTTCGATTTTTTCGGTACAACCTTGTGTGGATGACGATATAGAGCACCCCTTGGGGTTGAAGCCCTAACTCAGGGCTATCCAATGGCATCATAAAAAATGGACATCGCTGCGGTGCAACGGGTCGC
>NIUQ01000318.1:0-54766 GCA_002796945.1 Plectus sambesii
GTTTTCTGAACAGCCGAGCCAAAGTCTCCGAGCTTAAGATTGTCTTCATCGTCGAGCAACAAGTTATCACCTGAAATTAAACAAGTCTATCGAGTTGTTCTTATAGAAAATTTCTCCCCCTGCATTTATGATCACCTAAATTTGTTTGAAACAAAGAGAAACAGGAATTTAAATGCGTTCCATGTTTAATCTCGCGCTTATATAAACTATCGTTAATCTGAATGATTTTAAGTTGTTCAACGAGATTAAAATGAAAAGCAGAAATCAAGAGGTACAAGTTCTACTCGGGGACTATTAGATGTTTTCCTGACACGTTTCGAGATAATTTTATAGCAAAATACGCATTTAATTATAAAGATTAAAAAGAGGTCATGTTTAGCTCTTTCTCCAAACAGAATCATTCCCCAAAACGATGTTATCTGTGTGAAAAAGAAACGAACATTTTATGTCGTTGTGAACTATTCCTTTTTCGTGAATGTACGCGAGAGCTTCGATAAGTTGTCTTGTGTACTTGAGAACGACTTTCTCTGCTAGCGGTCCGTATTTCTTGATCGCTCGAAGTACAGAGCCGCCTAACATAAATTCGGTATACAGAGTCACAGCATCTTGTTCCATTTCGCTTTCGTAGTAACGAATAATACGCTTATGATCTATGTTTTTCAGCAAACTGACTTCGTTCTCAGCCAGTTGACGATACTAAAATAAACTTTCTATGAATCAGAGATGCAATTGAAAACTAGAATTACTGACCGTATGATTGCACGCCTCCATTTCCTTTACGACAAAGTGTCGATTGTTGTCAACGCATAAACATTTGTAGACGATTCCAAATGTCCCTCGACCGAGCTCTCCAATCTTAATGTAGGCGTTTGGCTTCCACTGAAAAAAGCAGAGTTACACACTATTGGCAATAGTCCGTATGTTGTTCTGAAATCTTGTATCTCTGGCATTGAGTTATGCGCTGGCAAGTTACTAGAGGTATCACCCATTGACCTAAGGATACGCACTCTCCCCGCAGGCACCGACCCCCCCCCCTTTCATTCCTTGCTTGTTTAATGGAGATTGCAGTTTTCTACTCCCCAGACTCCTTGGATAAAAATAAGAGGCTGGCTTGGAGGGAGATCGTACTCCAGCAGCTGTCATGTTCATTTCTGTCTGCCTGTCGGACTGCGATATTTATTTGATAGTATACGCAGGGGTAAACATTGGGCTAAGAGAGATGCGTGTCCCTCCCGATGAAACAGTCTCAATATGTGGCCTCAGACTACCCGAAAGTGTTTGTGACCATCCCTAACTTATGCGAATAACCTCCTCAAATCCTCGGTTGTACTCCAGACAGTTTGATATATCAGCCAAGTAGCACGCATTTGGCAGCCCAAGGTATTGGTATTATACAGATATTCTTATGCGAACTATTCAACAATCTTACCGGTTCTGCTTGAGACTGCGACTCTTTAAACGACAGTTCATCTTCTAATTCTTCTGCGAAGACTGTGCTAGGTGGAGCCGACCTGAGACCAGTGAGGCTAGGATTTCCCAGAGATGACCTCCGCGAGGACGAAGATGACCTCCGCGAAGACGAAGCTGATCGCCAGCCGGAGATTTGCAAGTCGTCACTGTCGGCGCCACTTTCTTCTGATACGAAATATGGTGACATTGACATGGCCATAGTCATTCTTTTATAGATAGTCAGCAGTTTCTAAAAAGATATAGCATTAATATAAATTCAATGCTACTTGGGCGACCGGAGAAAGGTTCTTTGTGGAACAAAGTTAATCAGAATGCTGATCCTGATCGCGCATAGGCCGTTTTGTTCATATCGCGCGCATATGGAATGTAAATGTTGACAATGTTTTCAAAATTCAGCGTTTTATAGCGGTAACGCTCAGACAACAACAATTTATGGAGTTCCAGTCCCTTTAGCTATTTGTGTAAACAAAAACATAATCAACAAGACAATATGTTGGGTATTTACTAGCAAGAGAAAAAACAAAGTAACTCGGACACATAAAAGTAATAAGAAAATGGTACTTTATTTCTGATCGTTTGATCTTTGTTTTTAAACTGGTTAATAAACTTGGCTGGATGGAAAAATTCATCGAGCAAAGATTCTTAAATGCGACCTTCAATGAGGACGTCACAGAGACCAACTATTGAAATACGTTAAGAGCGATCTATAATCTCTACTGTCTCACAAAAACGATCTACAATCTCTGCTGCTCATGCCAAAGTGGATCTCTGATCGATGCACGATGACGCATCGGCATGTCATTATCCTTCACACGCTCCCCAGCGATCAGACACGTTTGGGTTCGCCCGTTTTCCTGAGTTGTCCTCAAATGATCTTCGATTGCTCTGCAATGGCGACCTATTTACCGCTTTAAAGTTGTGACGTAGAATGCAAACATGTTTTTCACTTCTTCGACTGAATTATTAGCAGAGAGTGTACTGTCAAGAATGAAGGCAAGGGAAATGGCACCATAAGTGTTACCGTTTCCTCTTATCACCTGCTACGATATGACAAATTTTTGGCTAAAGCACAGCAGTCAGGAAGGCTATGGACAGAAGAAACTTTTTCTGACGTTCCGACATCCAACATTTGGTGGTGTTAACTTATAAAATTTTTAAAACAAATAGGCGGCAAACGCCATGCGATTGGCGTTCGCATAGATAAAGCATATTATGTGAATTATAGATACTTTAAAACAATTACTCGATCCGGTGGGCACCCACAGACCCTGCATTTCAGCTAGGTTAGTATTGTCCATACCAAATAAGCGTTAGCGAGATTAAAGAATACATTAAAGATTTCACACATACGAGATTAAAAACACTACATTCATGATTATAGATCTTAGATAATTTGCTACACAGTTTAGTGTTGGACTGAACAACCTCAATAGTTAAAAAATATTCAATCAGCCAAGGAAGATCTAATCGAGAAAACCATGACCTGCGACTCAAGCACGGGCGTGCCAACAGCGATGCATACAACACAACAACGATCACAAGACCACCCTGAATCTGGTTTTAATATGGGATGGATGTGCAAACAACTAAATAGGTCACTCGTATTCGATTAGAAGAAGAACACGAGGCATCAACTATTGGCACTCCTCCAGTATATAGGAGATTCATATGGGAGGAGGAAAGAGAGGGGAGTATCCCGCATGCCAACCACGTGGCGATTTCAGCCACAGCCTTTGTGCTAAAATTAGTCATACCCTGGCTGGGGAGTGTCCTGTCTCCATAACCGGCCTGAGACTCAGATGTCAAACTGAATGCGCACAAGGCCATTCACCTCCGAGGCCAAAAATAGCGCGTCCTGATCGAAGAATGAATTTCACAGAGGAATTTTAACTTTGCAAGATATCTTAATTCGACCACAATCTGTTTGTTTTGAAATAAAATTTTTGATTGGCATGAAGGAGAAATAATAGGCGGATGAAAAATGATATCAAGATTTTGCAGAGATGAAAGCGAAAACGTCATCCTGAATAATTCAATCATCAGCAACAGACTCTGTGTTTAGCAAATATGTTACATAAAGCTGTACAAAATTATGATTAAAGGAGTCAACGTCAACCATACAATATTGTAAAAACAAACGACAATTAAATAAAAGAACAAGAAAGGGAGCAATTTAAAATACCGAGTTGAGTAGGGGGTATGTTTCATTTGCTTCAATTATACCAGCACGATATAGCTGTTCACCTTATTAATCGCCGTACAATTTGATGACAGCACTGCTGCAGTGCGCGGGGTCGAAGTATTCTTATACGCTTTGTTGAAAACCAGACATCGGTTTTTATTGAGCGACTGTCGAGGGCACGGCAGATTTTTACGAGAGGCGGAAAACCAGTAACCAGCGATCGAGAGTCAAGCGACTAAGGGTCATGTTCCACAGATTTCATGACCTACGAAACTTTTGAAGAAAACGGGGTATGACCTAATTGACCAAAGCGCGACACAGAGCAGATTTTTCTGAATTTCTCTCTTATCACATCCTATTCAAAATTAAATTACATCATCTCTGATAAATACTTCAAATATGAGCTCCCAGTTTCTGTTAGAGGAAAATTTCGGATATACTTTGCTCTGAAGAATGTACCGAATATTGCTTTTAGTTGCTCACTGATTGGCTGCTTAACTATAAGTTAAATACCGCACAAATTGGAATGATTCGCAGCTATGAAATTGCATTAAATTCTTCAAAGATAAGATTGATCGAAGTTTTCTTTAAGGTTTCTACTTTTTGCATTCGCTTTCGCATATTATCATGATTGTTATCGGGCTTTCTCAAATAAGTCCTGAAAATAGGTACAGGATTTATATATGGATACAATACTACTTTTATAGCAATCATTTTGTATAGGAGCTGGTCGCAATTAATCCCAATATGAATAATGGATATCAGCTTCAAAATATCGATCTGTTAACTGATTTTGCTCACTTGCTGAGGAATTGACCGATAATTTCATGGCATGCGTATACTCTAAAAATTCCTCAGTAACGTTGAAAATGCTGACTGTATTAGGCAAGTTGCTCGAAAAGTTGATCGTTAATTCTATTATTGTTAGCTTCATTATATCCACAGTTTTGTGATATTTATCGATTGTAGCAAACAGAAATAGGCGCGAAATGAAAGTGGTTACGATTACTACTCTCTACAAACGCAACTATCTGAGCTGGAGTAGTGGTAAGGATATAAAATAGTATGCGCATGAGGAGGATGGAAAATAGCAGATGAAGTTCGTTCATATCCAATGAGAGTGACTTTTGACAGGTTCAAAGAGACCATCCTATACTTTCAAACTGTAGATTGGAAGAGTGATTGAACGCATTGCTCGACCTGATTTGGGAGTGATCCGGGACCGAAGCCAAAACTGCGTCAGAGTTAAGTAGACAATAAATCAGCGGAGGATGAACATTTACGAGACGATGTGCAGGAAAACTGCAGTGTTCTATCTCTCTAGCCGGTTTTAACAGCAAACGTGAGTATCCCAGTTGATGTATCATAGCATTATACATGTCACATTCTCAGCCAAGAGTGCATTCAAAGTACCAGAACGCGAGGTCAAACAAATATTACTCTTTTTCAGGCAGCGTATTGGGTGCTGCTATATCAGGTCAGCGCTGCGATCTGAAATCGATAAGCTGCACCCTATGTCTATCATGAAGTCAGATGAAGCTGGAATTTGACACTCAGCAAGCTGAGCACGGAATAAGTGACTGAGCGTTCGTGGAACACGACTCTGTGTTGTTTGATAATTGTGGGGGGGGGTGCAAAAAAGCTGGGAAACAGACGATAACTGCAGTGCCGATAATTCTTCGAGCTGTTTTCTAAATAAGATATGGTTGCCTTGTTTTAGTTAAATGAATATAAGAGATAGCGCACTGAACTGGTGCTGAAAGAGGGTCTATTTTGCTTGCTTTGCTACACGCATACGCCCTACACGAACGCCAGTTATCGCCAAAGCAAGCAAAGTTATTAAGCGCTTCACTTTTGCAGAATTAAAGCTGTGCGCTGAGCTTCTACCCCATGCATAGCTTTACAAAAGTTCTTAACAACGTTCTCACAATCAATTCGCTCAATCAATATGATTACATTTTATAATATATAATCTTTTTATGCTTTAAGTTTGCCTTCAAATTGTAGCGCTCGCAGAGCCTCCTAACTAAAACGTGAAGACCTTGTGGACAGGATTTTCGATCAATTATCTACAACTCTTACTTTTTCTACGCAGTAAATATTCACGATACTTACAATACTTGCAAGCAACGATCTCTTCAAGTAATACAGTTAGTATTAATCAGCAAAGACTACGATAGGAATGCATTTACGTTCGCGAAACAAGAATGTTTTTAGTTTGATCACGATGCGCACAAGGGCGGGTTGGATGTGTGAAAGATATTTTTGTCTCGTTAAAGAACCAGTTCGGAGGCCGCGAGCGAATTGGGGACGGCCGTTGTCCGGGCTCTGAGCATTTCACTTTCTATTTAGTTCGATGCAATGTGTGGGTCGTCGCTGCCGATGACATCGCTGCCTACGTGCAGACTGTTGCATTCACATGCAAATCGGTTTAAAGAGCAGAGCAGAGCTGTCCTGTGATCACGTTTGGGAGTGTGACGGTATAGCAGGAGGGGGCATTGCTGCGATGCACAGGATTCGCTCGCCACTCGCTAGTATCATGTTTCAATGAATAACTGTACATTTTTGGTATGTTGTTGGTGATGCACAAAACAGATGAGCAGTAACGTTTGACTCAATATTCCATTTAAACTTTTGCTTACAATACTATGATGATATGTATGTTCTTGTTAATGACTAAATTATAACTGAATTGAATGCACCAGAGTTGGTGAAGTGTTAAGATTGAAAATAGGAAAGCCTTCAATTTTCTTTCGAAATTTAACGGTTTCTGTACTTTTAATTACCAGTTCAATTAATCATTCGTAAACTATAAAACTATAATTCCAGTTTCACAAAAAGGAGAGTAATCGTAATTTTGAGAGAACATATTAAAGTATTGGAGAAGTATGAAGAAATCGTATTTAATAAACGAGTTTACTCAATGGACTGAAGGCAATATTGTAGCACTATACAAATGACTATAAGTGGCCCTACAGCAATAATATGCCCAGTTGTACAAAATTGTTCATTGCTATCATATGGTTTGACACATCATTATCTACATTCATATCCAAAGTTTCCACGGTGCCAAAAGTTTCTTGACAGCAATAATGAAAGCATGAAAATTAGTGGGCAAGGAAGAATGATTTGAATGATGCACAGTAGGTTCACTTTCAAGAGCCACTCGCGCACAAAATTTCAGACTGCTTTAGAATCCTCTCCGCTCTCTTGGTCAAGTGCACCATCCCTTATCATTGCGTTATATTAATGAGTCACACTAGAACATTTGGCCCATTGGAACCTTCAACTAAATATTGCCATAGCGCAGTGTAAGTCACTAAAGAGTAAACATTCGAGCCATCACTTTTGACAACTATCACTTGTTCACCTGAAAACTCTCTAAACTTGTCACACAGCGACAGTTGCTGAAAATGGGATTTCCAAGATTTTTGCAAAAACCATCGCATTGATTCGTGATATCGCGGCATTGATGCTGCACAAAATCCCAAGCGCATCCAGAGGGCTGATAGTTTTTGGCCGCGCCCACGTTGGCACTTGCCACTTTGCGTGAACAACAAGGGGCGCGACCTTGAATCGGCTGCTGACAGCAAGGAGCCGGTTTCGAACAGCACTGGCCGTTTCCATTGGTCACCCACCTGCAAATGAAAGAATATCAAATTACTTGAAATATACCTGATTTCTGAACATTCGAAGAGCCCTGAAAGGCATAAGCCTCGTTATTACTTGACACTCCCAGGCGCCTGTACTAGATCACTGCATTATATTCAAAATGTGTGCGGAATTAGACAATTCGGCGATGTAAATCGTAATCGTATTCTCGGCTACTCTAGAAACTCAAATTCAGGTGCTGAGAGGAAACAAAAGCAGTTGATGAGCGCGATTAGCAGTTGAACTCTTCATGAGGAGATCCAGAGTTTGGCTTGATAAGAACTCGTCAATAAATTTTGCGCAAACAATACTTTCATCGTTCATAACTGAAATCTAAAGCATCGAACACTGAAAAATGAGCTGCGACAGTATCACAATGCCAGTGAATTTCAAGATCTGCCTAATATACTATCTCCTCGTCTTCAATTGGGGCACTTTCCAGATTACAGAGAATTTTTTTACGTCAAACGTAACATTTTTCAAGTCAGAACAACGTGAAAATGTCATGTTCGATCGGGAACGTGTTTCAAAATGAATAAATATGGCATGTATTAATACACATTGCAGCTTGACTCCTACCAGTAAGAGGGTGTTGTCGTTGTTCCGCGCGGCGAAGGAAGGTATACAGTGCGTGGTTGTTGCGGCGTAGTAGGAAAAGTATTTATAACGCGTTGAGTGGTCTGTGGTTGTAGCGGAGTAGTAAAATACGGTGCCTGAGTCGTCGCAATATAAGGCTGCTGTGTAGCAGCGCCATAGCCGCCTCCTGAAGGTGCCGGTGGTCGCAGAACAGGAGGTGGCGTTGAAACGTATGGTTGGGGAGGTGGTTGTGGCAGAGCTGGAGGTGGCGTTGGACCGTATGGTTGCGGAGGCGGTGCTGGAACTGGAGCCGGAACAGACGGTTGCGGTAGTGGTACTGGCAAGGTCCCGCCGTAAGTTGGCTCAGGTTGTGGCACAGATGGCACATAAGGTTGTGGAGGCAGTTGTGGCACAACAGGAGGTTGCGTTACGACGTACGGTTGGGGAGGCGGTGCTGGTACTGATGCCGGAACGGATGGTTGCGGTAATGGTGCTGGCAAGGCACCGCCGTATGCCGGTTCAGGTTGTGGTACAGGTGGCACATATGGACGTTGTTGGACCACGGGCTCTGGGAGAGGGACGGATGGACCTGGAGCAAATGGCTGTGGTTGAGGTAATGGTATTGGTGACTGTTGTATAAGTGGTATCAGGGTTGGATACTGTCCCACGATAAAAGGAACGGAAATAAATTGCAACAGCAATGAGAAAATAACTAAACGACGAGAAAACATTCCCTTTCTGCCGTTGGCAGCCTGATTTTAAAGGCTTTTTGAGCAAGGTTAAATCAATAGAAATTGTGGAGTGGCGATTACTATGAGATAAAAGTGGGAGTTTTATTGTGGAATATATGGGACTTGATGCAATGGTCAACTTATTCCTGACAAGGTAAGTTGTAGCGAATGTGAGAAAGTCGCAAAGATGATGCTGGATATTTACGCAAACGTCCTCGACTAGTCATGGCGAGTCCTCAATCTCTCTTTGTCATCGCGCACTTAGAAATCTGAGATTAGTCGGCCGTGACAGTGCTTTGTCCGTGCGATCTCTCTTCAGTTCTCAGCACTTTGGATAAACATTCACTTGATTTAGTGAAATACGCCGCTGGATATGCATCGTTCACTCACTGTAGAGCATTGTACACATTCCATTTGGCGAGCTGTTAACTGACACCCTCGGCGCAGTCTATTATTGCTCGATTACTAACATTTATTCATCTCATTCATAAAGAAAGTGTTCGCGTGGAATAAAATCACGTAAAGCAAAGCGAATAAAAATTTCTTACGCGATAGTATTGTTTAAAGGCGCGCTGAAGTCGAACAATAACTAGAGAGTCTGCTTCTGCGATTCTCACTAATCACCCAATGCGCAACGCTTTATCGAGGACTAGGAAACTGCAAATATTTAAGCATGAAACTTTACCATGATCTAATAATTGAACAACAATTTGAAAGCGAGAAGTTGGTGAGAAATTTAATGGACTGAAATTGGTTTCTGCCTGCTCTACAAATCTACACTCCCTCCCGTTTAAATATGACGTGCACTGCCGGCGCGCCAAGCAAATAAAAGAAGCTTATAATGGACTCTCTCATAGGCGCGTCTGACTCCAGTTTACTTCATCGCACAAAGAGGGCGTTTAATCTAATCCTTTGATCCGGTAGCAGTCAGCGATTAGACAACCGGTTTCGTTCATCCAACAGTTCGGCTAAATAAACTGATGTTATTTCTCTCGGCATTGTGGAATCCTTTGCGTCTGTTTTCTCCGCTCTCAAACTCAGCACGCAAGAAAGAGTGCAAGGATGACGTTGGCGCACCATGCGTAAGTATTGAAAATTGAATTATGCTTCTAGTGGGTTGCCTCAAAAGTTCATGCGCCGTCTTGCGGAGTTTCTCAATTCCGTTAAAGCTCTGCATAATGATATGAATGATATCAATCGCAAAAAATAGATCTCCATAAAATTCCATCTCATTTCGAATCCATTAAGTTTTTGTTCTGATTGCCGAGAGTACCATATTATCGTTCGCTTTGCGAAGTCGTTTATTACCGCTAAGCTATCCGCGTGGAAAGTTACGAAAAGAATTGCTAATCAAGAGCAAACTGGCAAAATGAGATTTTCCGTTGATAAAAATCTTCCACGACGGCTAATTATGAATCATTGGTAAAGCTCTATACCGACCCTTAACAAATATTAAAAAGCTCAGTTTTTGTCTACGAAGAAACGGTTACTAAGGATACGATAAACTCAGATATGAACAATGCTTAAAATAATTATGTAAATTTTGGTAAATGTTGTACTGTTGCCACCTGATTGAGATATGTTTTTCTTTAAGCTATAGATGTTATCGAAGTTTTACTTCTCTAAGATTAGGCAAATACTGTGCTTGAGTGTCGCTGCCTGTGCCTTAACTTTGACGCAAAATTTGGAATATTTTTAACTTGTTTTTACAAAGCTAACAGGTAATTTTGATATTAACAGTGTCATAAATATTTCAGGAACATAATGTGACAAAATTTTAGGTTCTTGGTGTCTCTGACACTTTTAGCTGCAATCTACTGTCACGGCATAACTGCAGCTCAAATCGACGATGTATGTTACTCTATATGTTACTCGTTTCATACAACTTAATCTGTATGAAACATCTTTATATTGATATTTAAACTAAATACAAGCAAACAGTCACGGTCAAAAAGACGGCTCATTACAAGTCTTGGATTCATTTTCTGAAGCAGTGCTTAAAACTTTGGTCAAAATTACTCACTATAGCCACATAAGATCTATTCAACAATGCCATCGGATAATTGAATGACAGAAGAGTTAAAAACATGTGAAGGAAATTTTTTAAATGTGCGAGAGTTGGCTATTTATTGATCGGAAGACAAAGGCCATGCTTCAACTGAGCCTCGACTAATATTCCTACTTTAAAGATGTATTAATTCTGATGTATTTTCAATAAATGAAGTGAAACTTTATATGTAGTTTTTATTTACGACATTTTTATTGGCAATTAGACGAAAAAACGATGTGGGTTTGTCACTAAATATCTCCGCTAGTTTCGATGTTATCAAGAAATCTTTTCACAGTATCAAATCAAATAGTGTAAAAATTTTGTCTATGGTAAGCAAAATATTTTGAAAATAGTGTGTAACAAGTCACTTTATTAATATTGCGCTTTGGACAGTTCATATGGGTACGGACGGATATTCAGGTCCTAGTAAGCTCTCAATATGCCACACCTTGAGCATAGGTCATTGATTTTATAGTTACGCGTATGTACAGAAAATGTATTAATCATTTTTTAATTGTATTATGATTAAAAATTTACAGAAGTTATTGTTCAAGCCGCTCAGCTTCCGATAAGCGCATCCTGTCCTGTTTCAAACAGGAATGCATTAGGATATTTAAAAAACATGTAAAATGGTGCGTGGATTCCTATCCAATTACATCCTCTTTTAGATTAAACTCGCCAAGCGCGCGGCGACAACTCCGCCGCCTCGTAATGTTACCAGCAGCAGTCGCGATTCTCTAATGCCTCCACAAACCAACAGTGCCGCAGTTAACAGAGCAAATAGCACTACCGAGGAGCGTGCCCGCGCCAATTATGCGAACGTCATTGACGAGCTCAACGCTAAATTCAGGGGATTCAAGGAAAATTGCTACCCGCGTCCGAAAGGTAAACAGTTTTTAAACAAGATCAATGGGGAAATAGTGGGGCATGTGTTTTGCAGAAGCAATTTGTTAAAGGAAAAAAATATGAAGGCTCAGTCGGAGAGTCATGTAATTCTATTAGGAGGGCATTTCTCTACAATTAAGACAAATTCACTTTGACTGCACAATGTTCCTTGGAGCAGTCCTTCTTCAATCCTCTCTTTTCTGCCAGTATAATGCCCACATGAGTAGCAAGACTCAACTTCAAGAGCGCAGCTAAGGGGTAGAAACTCTGGAGGACGTTAACCTCAGATTTTTAGAGTCAAAAGCACATTTCTCCTGCTCTCTCTCCCAGTCTCAAAGTTTGCCCACTCCTAGTGATCGTTTTTGAACTTTACATCCGCATTGTTTAATAAATGAATGTCGTTTTGTTACATTAGTCAATGATAAACGATTATCGACATCGTACATACTCAACGTTTAGGTTGCTTGTGTGTCGTCGGCAAAGCGAAAAATGGAACAGAGATCACCGACCGTCGTATGAAAGAGGAAGACTGTAAATGCGCCGCAGGACAAACCGGACCAGAATGTCCTGCTGGAGGCGCATGAAAATATCTCACGAGGAATCGATCGTTATCCCACTCTATTCCTATGCTTTTAACCATAATTTCACGTTATTTGGATAAAACAGAAAATGACCTTTGAAATACTGAATCTCCCCCTTTAAGTTCGTGGGCTGAAAATTAGTCCTAATATGTGTCGGTGAACAGAAACTTGTCCCTTTACTCGAAGCAGTCTCAATGATCACTATGAGCGCCAAGTGAGCACTGTCAAAGTGATTGTTTTACTAAAACAGTGAAAATGTAGCGAAAGAATTCGTTTAGTACATGAAAGTCAATCTCGCAGTAATTGAAGGGTCTTTTTTGACTCAAGGTGCCTATATGGCTATTTTTAGTGTATAAACATAAAGGAGCCGAGCCAGTTCCGTCCTAGTTACGTTATTTAGTACACTTTTTCGGCAGTTGAGTTTGGTTATTGGCTTCATCCTGACAGTTTGCCAGAGAATCACGTGCGGCACATTCGAATCGAAACTATTTCACGTAATTATGCAATACGAATGTTACATATCGTTATTCTCAGTTTGCTGACGAAAAGCTCAGCATGTGTACCATGGTCCGAAAACTATCGATTTTATGTAAAAGTTTTATTTGGTCAACAGTTGCAATCGAAAACAATCAATCAATCTGTACAGGTTCATGTTCTCATATTCAAACACTTCAATGTTCGCTCGCTCAATTATTGAAAAGCTTCAATCATCCTCTGACATCTTCGTAAAACATTTTCTTTTTATTCCTCAGAAAGTACATGAATAGCAATAAAATTCATTTGTACTCTCACACTAACACCTATACTCTTATAGACGCCGCGCAAGTCAGTTTAATCTCCCGTATGAAAGAGGAACCGACCCCTTTTCGTATTGGAGGGTTAAAATTCGATCGCGTGAACAGTACATTTTTTAAAATTCAATCTCCGCTCTATATGAAAGAGATTGTATTTGCGTTTACGTTTGATATCACTCACGTTAGCGTTTGAATACTAAAAGAAGCAAATCCCGTTTTTGCGTCAAAGGTCAAATAGACAGACGAGGCGCCTATAAATGACAATTCATAGAAAACAGAGCACATGATAGCAGTTTAATTAAAAATGCGCTGTGCATTTACATTTGCGATTTAAATATTTACAATGTTAGCTTAGAATTAGTCAAATATTCAATCTCCATTGGGCTCTGGAACTGGTGCGGTGATTGGAGCAGATTGTTGCGGCCAGCAACGAGCGCGGAAGGAGATTTGCTGCTTCAGGCAAGAGCCCGAGCGCCAAGCGTACCAGTCGATGCCGCGTAGTTCCACGTTGTAATTGACATACTTGATGCAATCGGTATTCTCGCTGTCCTCCTTGATGAAGAAAATTTCGCCTCCAAACGGTGTCTGCTCGCAGTGCAATCGACAGTACACTCGCAAAGATCCGTCCAATTCTTGCGTCTCTTCGAAACACTCCGCTTCATCTGCCGTTGGTTCGTCGTCGAGTCGCAGAGAGCAGCGAGTCGGTGGAGTCGGCGCTCGCACCTTAAATAAGCAAATTCAGTCAAACTTTCGATCAGTAAGGTGTATTCAAAGATTTAGTTTCACAGCGCAAAGTTCGTGCTGATAATTAGACTAGAGCGCATGTAAATTCAGCCACCATAATTAATCATTTAACAAAAAAAATTATTGTATCTTTTAATAAATGTCTGACAATGTATTTATGCTAATGAATCAAAATCAACGAGTTTAGGCTTGTTTGCATATGGCTCCTTTTTGCACTCGAATGAACATTCTGTTCACTCAAAAGAGGTACGGCTCTGGAACTAATCGAAAGTTTGAAAAATTTGGGGCGATTTCGAACAACATGGAAATTCCGTGCACTTCCCTAGCTTCTTCTTTGACAACGATTGTCAACATTACGAATAATGATGAGCACAGCCTAATTTGTAGCGCTTAATAAAAACGCTGAATTGTCACTCGCGATGCAAGAATAAGGCAAAGTCGAGAAACTACTTGCATCCCACTTGACAGTCATGAATCGATCGCATGAAATACGTTGACACAATATCGCCTCAAAAGCCTCTAAACCATTTCAACTTGCTCTTACCCATTTTGGAGAGGGTTCAGCGGCTGGCTGCCATTCCTTCGGGCTGGAGGGGGCTGGTACCCAAACGGAATACTGACCAGCCGGTGCGGGAGGAGGACGAGCTCCAGGGGCAGTTATCCATGCATTTCTTTCTGCTGGTACAGGCCCCCAATTCTCAGCTGACGGTGCGGGTGCAGGATTTGCTTGATTCCAGTATTGCTGTGACGGTTGCGCCCAACTGTTCGAGGCCGCTGGCTCCGGTGCTGCGTCTTCGTTGTCAGACACGGCTGGCCACGCTTCCTTGCAAATCAGGTAACGCCAGACTGAAATAGTTGGCAAACTTTGATCTTGAAGATGCTGCACATACGAATGTATTATTGCCTACTTTGCTGGCTCTTAAGCTGTCACACAATTTTTCTTTCGTTGCTATTAATTATTAAGCTGTAGAAGTCATTGAAAGGCAAATAAATCAAAATCATTGTTTTTGCTGAACTTAAGCAATAAGCATCGAACAGCATGTGCTTCCAAAATGGAAATAATGTATAAGATGAACGCGAAGTGTTTCAGAAATGTAAAATCAGAATTCGATGAAATAAGAATAATTAGCAAATTCATAATTACTCCTAGCTCATAATAAAATTTGATAGAAACGGATAGTAAGATGGAAGAGTAGCAAATACTACGGAGTACAAAGGTTATTTGATCGAAGAAAAAGGAACTTACAAACTTGCTGAGAGCCGAAACTGCTGGATAATAAACTCAATGAAAGGAATAAGCAGAACACTGCGGTAGTTGAGAACGGCATTCTTTAAATCGAAATGGGACTGCCGAAGCAATGCTAAAACTCGAGTTTTTCGGTTTATAGGATGAAAAGGTTTTATGCTGTCGTTAAAATTTGCCCATTATATAGCGATTTTAAAATGACGAATTTTGAAGAAAGAGAGCGCATAATGCAGGTAGGATTACTAATCAACGGACTTAGAACTGGTTTGGAGATGATCGAGTAAAACTATCGTAGGTTAAAATGACGCGATGAACTCTGTTTTAGAGCATCGACGGGTCATTTACGAGACAGACGGTACTGTCCTTTACTAAACTCGACCCATATGACTCATGATGACTGACTGCATGTCTTATCGAAACATGAAATCCGCGTCATGGTTCTTTGGCAGGAAGGATTTGCAGAGTAAAACGATAGTTATCGGTGCAAAGTGCGCGAATACGATATGAAAATTTTGTCGTGATTTTTTGATAGCAATTACTCAGTGCTGCATTCAAATGTATCCCATCCATAGCTGACACAGCTAGGAATCTACTTAAATCTTGTTTTAATTGCAAATGTGCTACTGCTGCAAGAAACTCTGTGATCGGTCAGACGTGTTTTGTGTAAAGGAAAGTTTTATTGATTGCGTTAATTTAATAATCAGAGCATTTTGTGCTCCTGCAATGGCAACAGTTGCCATTGTAGCCTATAAAAAATGTGCGTTAAGTGGCTGCAATTGAGTCTGTTAAAGCGTGATGCGCAAGATGAACTGAGGGTACGTCGTTACTTGCCCTATTTTGAGTTTTGAACTGTGTTATAGCAGATTGTTTGGAAGAAAAAATGAAGTGTATCCACTTCGCGCGAAGATCGCTGAAAAGTACTAATAGAATGTGAAAAATATTAGTAGATCATTAACTTCTGGGATAGACTTCATTAATCTGCTGTAAACGTTAGTGTAGCGATTTCAAGTGCAGAAACGCAGCGAACAGTCAAATGTAACATCGCCGAGTAAATACTTCACATCTTCATGATTAATAACCAAATAATGCGCTTCCCAGAACTTCTATTGCAGCAAATTTGATATCACTCGTTTCGTGAAAATTCGTGGAATTGGCTCCTGTAGTCTTTTGCGTCACCGTCATAGAGATATATATTCAGCTCGTTCAATGCTGCAATCAGCTAACGGCTGTAAGATATCTCCCACGCACTAGTGGAAAAGCAACTCCATTGTGCCATATTATGCCCGACTCCTGGTGGCTACAGAGAATGCGTTCTAAGCAGATGAATGATTCGAATCAAAACAGTTCTCACAAACAGCCAATTTGAATTATGAGGAATCTGCACAGGTGTACTTTCCTCCAGCCGTTCATAACAATTTTTGTCTTACGACTAATTAAAGTGAAAATACTTGCTGTTGACAGCAACTTGTTTGTTGTTCAGGATGAATGCTGAATTAAGTAGAGGTGGAGATCCTATAGAGCCTGGAGATTTAATTGCTGTCTCACTTGAAATGCCTTCATTTGCTGATGAAAACTTTTTCAAATTCTTAGGACGAAAATAAGCTCATCTGTTTAATTAGTGTCGATTTGTATAGTAATCGCGTGAAGCTTGAAAATTAATTCGTGCAGCAGACCGATCTCGCCGCCTCGCGTGAATGCATAAATAATCTTAATGAAATTGTTTGCATTCTCAAAGCTAAAGATTTATAAGCTGCATCGAACCCCGCGGATCATCTTGTCGTGACAAGATACCTGCTCAACGACCGATAGTGAAATTTCGCGTCCAAAGTGTTGAGAAGTTGTTGTTTTGTTGCGCTACCTCGCATTTCTTGTTTGGCTATCGGAGTTTGTGTTTCGCGATACGTGTTTCTATAACTTTTGCAAACTGCTGGTTCTTGAACTGAAAGAAATAATAAAACTATCTAATATCGGGTACAATGATAGGACCTTTGTCGAACATATCATTCATCATGTTCATTATCTTCTTAGTATCTCTCTTTGTGTATGTTACTGTATTATGTGCAATTATCAAATACCGAAACGATGAATATCTATCGGGTGCATTTTTCAAATTCTCTTTTTTGTTGGGTATTTATGATATTATTGCTATGATCGCGACATGGTTCTTGATGAAATTTAGATACTTGCCACCTTTTTTCGAATTCTATACTCAATTTGATCCCTTCTTGGCTCGACTTGGCGCATATCTTACATGGCTCTCTTACTATGGTCAGCTGGCTGGATTAACAATAATAGCAATAAATCGCTTCACCTGCATTGTTTTCCCGCTTAAAACTCTTCAGGTAACAATTTTTCATTGCGTTTTAAAACCAAGCGTAATTTATTGCGTATTTTGCTCATAATCTTTATTTATACATCATAGAACCATCATATTCAAAAGTTGATTCCCAGGTTATATTAGTGCTAAATTTATCAGTTTCGAACACTCAACAGTATTGTGAAATAGGCCGCAAGCTGAATTTGATTCAGCGGCTCGTCGTCGGGCTGATCATATCTAACTGAGATCAACTGGATTGGACTTTTCTTGAAGTGCGCTCCTTCTTGTACTTTGTTAAAATTATAATTTTAGTTTTGGAACACACGGAAGATCTACTATTTCATACTTGCCGCAGTAGTTTTGCCTTTTTTGGCATCAGTTCCGGAGTTGATTTATGATCAACATACTTACGTTTGCGAAAACGGAACGATTGTAATCAATGTCGCTAATCCCGATGCGATGAATACAATGCATTTGGTAGTTTTCATCATAGAACTACCGCTGTGCATTGCTCAGCTCGGTAAGTTTGAAAACATTCTGTTTGTTACATTCGCTATTAAATAAAACAAGGAACAGATCGTGTAAATACAAAAAGCTGATCCTATAGGCATGCGGACTGCTAAAGTACCCCTAAACACTTTGCTGGATGGTAAGTGGCTCCTATATTTAAAGCCTTCCGCAATAACCCTTTTGAGCGTTGACTGAGTGCGTCAAATCAGAGTCGATTGCGTTATAAAATGACTGAAATACAATCAAGCATTTTTTCAACATGGGGGTCATGTTCAGTAGTTGCAGAGCGTGAACGAACCTTTTCTGAATTAGGCTGCCAGTAGAATATTCACTCAATTCGCTAACCCAGAGGAACCGTTTCCCTAAATCATTATTGGATACAAACAAATTATTGTTCTTCATTATTATCATACTCAGAAAGACATCATACTGACATTTTGATGAGACTTGTTGCTCAAACAAATTTCCCCTGTACAACATAAACAAGAAGTACAAAAATGTATCTACATCCAATAAGTAGCTAACTGACTTATGAAAAACCTTTGGAATATCTGAACTGTTTGATATGGTAAAATATGCGGTCACTTTACAGCTCTCTACATTGTGATGTTTGTCGTCGGCCTGATCCGCCAAAGAAAAATGCTGCATCTTCAAAGCGGCGGCAGCAACCGACAGTCAATGCGGCAGCAGATTAAGCTCGCCCTAACTGGTTTTATTCTCACTTTGGCCTTCTCTGGAATGGTCGTTTGGGATGGTGCAGCTGCTAATGGTTATAATTTGTACGAAACATTTGGTGACTTGTTCGAAATTTTGATCGACTTCTTTTGCGAATGCAACCCATATTTGTTACTTGCTTGCTCTTCCCATCTGAGAAAGAAGTATCTGGAAATGTTCGGAATCAAGCAGGGGACGTCAGTAAGACCGCTTAATTCTAACGGAACGCACAAAACGACTTCAGCGAAAGGTCACAGACGAAAGCCATAGGGGATTGTGTGCATAGACCTGGTTAAAGAGATCAAATATGAAGAGTGATGTTGCAGCTGATGCAAAGAAATCTGATACATACTGTATGCTAATGTTGCAGATCATCTGAGTTTTTTTCTCTTTGAACCTTAGACCATTTAAGTCTATATTTGCTGTACTGCGTGATGTGGAAAATGTTAGCGAAAGCAAAAATTTGCAGTGTTATTGAAATGAAGCAGGTGTAGTGGAGCTCCAAATAAAACCGCACGCAAAGTTCTAATTTCTTACAGATATCTATTGTAAATCGAACCCTCTGCGTTCTTGTAACTATAGTAAAAATAAAGTTGGTCGAGACCGATACTGGGCGATCGCGCGACTGCTTAAAGTTCGAGGATTTCTGAAACTATAGCTCAATTGGAGAAACGGTGCAAAATCAAAGAAATATGAGAATTTCATTGACAGACACAAGCACGCTTTGTCATCAAAAGTTATCCTAAAAGTTCATGCAGCGACTTGTGGAGTCTCTCAGGCTCCTTTAAAGCATTGGATAGCTTCATAAATGATGCAGATTGCAACAGCAGATTGGCCTGTACATTTCAGTGTCTCACTGCTGTTCCTTGCGGCCTTTATTCCTTTTTTTCACAGACATCAGTTATGGAGCACTCCATAAATTCATTGCTCTCTAGCAACCGTTTGAAAGTAGGAAGCCATGCGGATGACTTTAATCACATGTAACATGATGAAAAGGAAATTCCCATGACTTCTAGCAGTAAGCTGAGACCACAGCAGTGCTACAGCCTGTAACTTATTTTTAAAAGTATATATTTATTATACAGTTTTCGCTCAGATATTAACTACGCTTCCTAAATTTGGTCAATTTTTTTGCTGAAAACGATAGCAAAAATACCTTGACCGTAATTTATTATCGGAGGTGCAGGTTACGTTTGAACATATTTCAACAAACTGGGCAAATCATTTTCGGAATTTGCTGCCTTTTGCAAGAACTCTTGAACCAACCGAGTAAATTGTTTTCTTGTGTCATGCAGCATCCGACCGTATTCAATGGCTATTTCATTAATTTGTAAATGTGAATGAGGCAAGAGCGGACAGAAAATACCTTTCATTAGCTCTAAAATTCAATGGAAAGAAAATTGAGTGCGTTGGTATGTCTTCTATTAATTGCAACAGAATAAACAAGAATTGTTTGCACGCGATTAAAAAGAATGATCTGTTTAAACAGATAACAGAGTTGTTTTCCGCAACCTGTTGACTGCAAAGTGTCGAATTTTTCCTAATTACTGCTCCCATCCAACTTCCTTGTTTATTCTCTTACCGTAACATTCTATCAAAGAGAAGGTTTGGATTAGAGCAGAAGAAAACGAACTCGCCTTTGTTTTAACTCCGAAAATTTGCATAATCTGGTGCTACGGTGGATAATTTTTTATTAATGCTAAGTAGAAAAGAACCCGTTCGAGGAAGCGTTTTTTATGAAAAGCCCAATGCACTATAAGAATTTCACACTAGCTGCCGCAGAAGATAAAGATTAGAGACTAGGTGATACCTCCGCATTTCATTCATCAATCCATATCAAAAGCACTTTCGGCTATGAAGCTATCTTTTGAGGTCTTGAAAAATTGAACTCATTGCCGGATGCGCATCTCTCTTGATTATCTTCTTCTATCGTGTCACTAGTTCGAGTAATGAAGGAGAATTTTTATTTATTTTGCAAATCCATACAGTCACTTGACACAAATGCCATATCAGCTCACCGAGTTATGGACATAATGTTTGAGCAAATAGCGCGGCTTCAAAGACATATTTTGGAAACAAATATTTACAGGCACTTTGCGAATTAATTAGATGAACCAAGAATGACCAGCGGTTGAATCAATTACTTTAATCTTCAGCAATAAGGTCTTAATTTAAGTCGTTGCACATGACGAATATTTTCGGAGGAATCACTTTGATTTGCTATTGTTTAACAACATTCATCCCAGTGATTCCTGTCAAAACTATCTTCCGCAAGTACGACGGCATAATTTTAGCTTCTTTTATAGGAAATAATGCGCTTAACTTTGAACCCCTTCACGTACAACTGCATGTTACTCTGATTCAGTATGGGCATAGGTCCCAGCACGCTTGGGCGAATAATATTAGATAAGAATATTAGACCGGTTCCATAATCGTGTCCTAAAGTTAGGTAATTCATAGCGATACTCAGCGCTATGCTTCATAATGGGCTTAAGTAATGCATAACTTAAGAATGACTTAGGACACGATTATGGAACCGGTCCCTTGTTGCACACTGGTCCTTCATGTTCGCAGGCATAATGGAACGAAACGCTTGGAGCGCTCATGCTCAAACTTTGGCATTCGACTGGCACACATCATCAATATGACGTTTGCTGGCGACCTTTTTGGCTTCTGCCAACTTCTGCAGACGGTCCGGATCGTAGTCGGGGTAGGTCTTGAGCAAGTGGAGTCCTAATCGGCTGAGGAAGTAGAAGAAAACGAAGCCAAAAACGATGATACAGACGCAGGCGATAGTGAGAGAGAGGCCTGGACGAACGACGACGAAGCCGCCAACGAGCGCAGCAAACTCGAGAAAGTAAATGGCGCAGGCGAGAGTTTGACGGTGGACGTATGAACCGATGAGGCCTCCGAGAGGACCGCCGATGGCAGAGATCGGCCACGTGCACTTGATGATTTCCCAACTCGTCTCCGCAATCGCCATATTCACCTTCGCGCGCCAAAAGAACGCCAACATTGTCTGCCCCGCCATCAGCACGACTGACGTTTGCGTAGCGATCTTCTCGCTGATGCTGAACGCTAGTGTGAGTATGGAGAACGAGCAGATGCACGCGCCCGTTCCGCCGAATGACGTTAATGTACCTGAAATAGTTTCGTTTTCAGACAGTAATTATCCGTGCATTGTCAAACTCGATTACAGAAGTAAGCATTGATATCGAAAAAAAACTCCGATGGGCAAAATCTGCTATTTTCACCGTGAGTAAAGACGTGTCAGAACTGCATGGCGTTACTGTTCGTAAGTGTTCTGGAGAGTAAAATATCTACATTTCTAGTAGGGATCTATCGGCAAGTTACCAGAGTGTGCAAAAACTTTTATGTGGAAAGGGGAGATTCTTCTCATGTGTTCGAGAGTCGAATCGAACGCTGCTTAACAAGCCAACGCCGTTGCAAAACTAAGCAGCGCTCATTACACTACGGCATTACTGCTTTGAGTTCTGAACTGTCAGTCAAATCAATCAAGCTAAAGGCAAAGTTCTCGACTCACCGCCGACGTAGCCGGTGGCGACAAGCATGACAGCTTTCCACCAGGTGAACAGTTGGATCTTAAGGTAGACCTTTCTCTTCTTCATACGGTTGAGAAGGTAGAGGGCGCATGCAAACGCGAACCAGATGGACACGAAGAACATCTTCTTCTGCTCTTTGGACATCAATGGAGCGACGAACTCGAGCCCGATGATTAGGCCGAACGACGAACCGATCGAGCAGAAAATGATCGAGTGCCATTCGAGTGCTACGCCCATGAACAGAATGGTGAATGCCGCTGCAGTTATGCCTAAAATTTTGATGCATTGGCATTGATTTATTCTGTTACTGCTCTTTATGGTGTTAGTGTCATTGTTATATGCCATAGGGTAAACGCGAGTTGAGCAAATTTTACACGAATACGGTTGTATGATAATCTAATTATATTAGTGGGAGTCTTTTTTTGCAAAGCATTTTAGAGAGGTATCGAAAAGTTGAACGACATCCCGCATTATCAGGCAGCAATGCGCGCAGCTGCTTTTTGATCTCAGTTATGTGTAGGCATCAAGGGATTTAGCGATATCATTATTCGCACAAATTGTAAATACGCATTCAGTGAAGAGTGAGCAAATCAAGAGGCAGTTTGGTGAGCGCAAGATGGAAATTGATATGTGAGTTGTATAGGGAAGCGATTTCACTGACCGACAGATTGGCTCATGTAGATGTAGTCGCGCGAAACGTTTGGCGTGATGTGTAGCAGAAGAGTCATGATGGGGAAAGTCACTGCGCCACTGCCCTCACACGTCGCTCCTGAAACACGACCGAATTTTGGCATATTTTTGAAATTATAATCATCGCCTGTTGCTATTCATTTTATTAAGGCTAATCTTTTTATTAGAGATTCAAGAACATGTAATGTTAAAGTCATCGTGGCACAAATCTTCTTAGAGCTCTTTTGCAAGGAGCTTTTTTGAATGTTAATTCGTAAAGCTGTGATAATGAATTGCGTTCAGAGAACTGCGCATGGGTGATGCAGGACGTGGTTCGATAATTGACAGAAAGGAGAATAATCTCCCTACTTCGTCGGCGTTTTGATAAGCAGGCATTATATTGCCACACCAATAGAATATGTCATGAAGAAACGCAAGGAGCTATTTTTCAACGCTCTATTACAGAGAAGGGACGAGTTCAGAAAACTCACTTTAAGGGCAAAACATAGTTGTTCGATTGAAATAGTTCTGATCAAATGTTATGCATTTAGATAAGTGCGCATAAGATGTAGTTTGAGTATCTTTGTTTTTGTGTCTCGAATACCGGGCGTATACTTAACGGAGTACTGTATCAGACACTTACCGCCAATTATCGTGCCGATGACCATGATAATTGCCATGTTCCACCACTTGAGATAGAGCGGAAACCAGTTGTTCGAGATGGCCAGAATCAGCCAGATGATGAAGAAGAAGACTTGCGGGATGCAAATACCGAGCATCTTTCGATGCTTCAGCGCCAACATCTCCAGGAAATCCGTGCCAGCCGGGACTATGATCTCCCGGGGCCCTGTCTCGCCGCCCTCTTCATCGTGGAACTTTTGGCCTAAAACAAGGCACAGAGATGAAAATTTCATTATTGTATTCAACGCTATTAGTATACAAAGCGTAATCATATTTTCATTTGGAGCAATGATAAATTGACATCGAGTGTCGTACTTTCTAAAAAAATATTCTGACTATTACATCCGCGGAATTCATGATTGGTGTTATGTTAAGTGCGTTAACAATGTTAAAAATTGGGATTGAATCTAAGTGAGGTGTGATCGAAGCTTACTTTATGTTAATTGACGAAAGTCAGCTCACTACAGCGATATCGTTTTTGCGCATTATGCAATTTGTATGGTTTCTGGAGTAGAGATAATTGACTATAATATGTGAGATTGATATGCTCGCGTGTTTTATCTTTGACAATATTCTCAACGCCAAAGAACCTTATGAGCTGATTTAGGGCCTTATTACTTTCATAAATCCATAACGCTCTAATACACAATTATCGATGGATTGTTTCATAATGAAAGGTAATGAGCCACCCGGAATCTAATTTATTTACCGTAAACAGGATTATTTTTATTCCACTACCTTCGTCTACAGGTTTGTTGTAATTTTCAGGCGCTTTTGTAGTGACACGTGAATCTCCACAAACGGTCGCGACAATCAGGTTTTAAGAACCCATCGGCGGTTATCGGTTGACAGAACGTAACTGACAAAGCTGATACAAAATCAGAAAACACCGCCGGATACCGTATTTTAAAGCACATCCATAGATGCCGGTGCAATAGTACAAGGGGGAGAGAACGTTTACATATTAATTAATCAATAGGTGCCATTCTTGAAATACAATAATTGGCACTTTTACACTATTGCAATATTGCATCATAGTATAATCCTTAATATTATATATGTTCGCTCAAGAAAGTAAAAGCGATGTTCGCGATGCTTAGAGACGCAAATATTTCGCTTATTTGATAGATCTAACGTGCAACTACCTTCAAGGAAGTATTTCTTGCAGAATTTCCTCAATTTTTCTGGTGCTGTCAACGTTTCTTCAAATAAGACTGGCTCACTCTTGAAGTCGTTCATTGGAGTGACGTAGGCCATTTTTAACGTCTGAAATCTTTCTAAATTATTTCAGCTCTAGTGCATTTTATGTCTAATTTAAAACAGTTTTTGAATGTGTCCATATTCGTGGTTTACAGCTCTTTTACGTCATCGCCATCCTCCCACCAAAATTAGTGCTTTTCAATATTTATAGCTATTGACATCAAAAGATGGTAAATGCACGCGAGCTACTCCACTGTTAAGTTTATGGTGAGCTTTGAAATCGTCACAAATATTCCAATGCTTATTACTGGAGGATTCGCTTACAGTAATCAGCAGTTCATGAAGAAGAAAATGTTGCGATGAAGAGAAGAAGCAAGGAAGCAAGCGTCAAACGAGAAGACCCGAAGGTTGGACGACCGCTATTGAAAGGGCACAAGGTAACAAGAAGTATGCGAAAAAGGAGCAATATCCTCTTCAGCGACAAAGTCCTTGCTCTCTTTGCAATCGACGACTGCCAGGCCGATCTATGTCGAGCGATTTAAATAACCGCGCCGCCCAGCATACGCGAGTACAACAAAACCAGTCGAATTGCGGTGGCGAGTGTCCATCGAAATGTGTCTGCAGTGCTCATTTCCTTGACTGGAATCAACTGTTGGTCTTGTCTAGCAGTAACCGATCGGACATCAACACGCTCTGTCATCTTCGATGCCTTAATTTTACGATAGTGCAAGAACTCGTATGGGATTGTATTTGGAAAGAGGGTGGGAACCTGCATTTGTCTGTGTTAACTTTCTGTCCCTGCTGCACTCGCGCTCGTGATGGCCGCGAAGAAGACAAGTCGGCAGCAGCTCTCTTCCAACTCGATTGAAATGCGTAGTGATATAAAAATAAATAGGGTGACGAGTCGTGACTGTCCGAACTTCGATCATTACCGTTGTCCCCCTCACTTTTCCCAGCACTTTCCAGTTTGTGGACATACGAAACGCAAAGAATTGTAAACTTGAGTAACGCATTGCATCATATGAGCAATGCGATGAAGGTATCAAGGACCGCGACGAGTTTGACGGGAAACGACGTCAGTTCATCGCGATCTTTTCTTTCGTCCTCTGTCTTGGACGCAAACCAGAATCCCACGCTCCATTCGTGCCAACTATCCACCACCGCCCCTCTCAATTTGAAGCGTCGCACTTCGATGGTCGTAAATTAACAGGAATTATCACGCAAACTTGCCATAGCTTTTCTTGAGAATTCTCCCTGGCCCTTCTTCCCCTCTTCATTCATTCTTATGTTAATACTATTGAACTCTAAAGCAAACTCTTAAAAGATTTAGGAGGTAGTCGAACGGACATATTGGCTGCTTGATTTTTAATATGTCCTTTTCTGGGGACGACTTCACAAAACTGTTGTGATCGAAATTGTAATTCGTAACATCTGTGATTCTTACTTCATAATCTCCTGTTTCACATAAACTTTCGAGACACTGCAATCGGAGAAGTCATGTAACACAGAAACTAGTAAAATCTCTTGTTTGCAACGCGAATCGCTTAGAACTATTTCGATTGTAGTGTCATAAAAGCACTGTGAATAAGTTTCAAGAGTTGAAAATATATTCTCTCAAGTGTCTGAAAGTGTTTGACACATTGCGAATCATAACAGTTTACCGTATTAATGCCACGTCCATTTTTCTAAACATATTCGCTAATAAATATCTTTCGTATTAAAAACAGTTTAAGCAGCACAAAGAATAAGTCAAATGGCAGTAGGCTTCATTGGAAGAAAGTCTCAAAGCTAAAATATTGTGATTAACACGCTTTCATTGCAAAAAGCAAGAAGTAGCACGTAGCTTTAAAGTTATTAAAGTGTTTCGTCTTCAACAAGCGCGAGTACATTTGACTGACTGATGAACAGCTGCTCATTGCTTTTCCCTATATCCAAATTTTGAATGGAATAGAACTCGCAGCATCATTATGCTGTCGCTGAATCTGTTTAAGTCCGTAACAGACTGCATTTCTTGCGAATAACACATTCGATACCGTATCTATGAAGATTGTATTCACGTGAATATCCACAGACTGTCTGGAGTGTCAAAACGGGTTTGATCGACATCTTTTTGATCATATGATGAAACGGCTCATTTTCTAACTTCCTGATCAATTCCACCGTTACCAATGCGGATAAACTGCCTATGAGCTAAAAAAACTTTTTCAGTTTGTTTACTCATTTACCACCAGAAAGCAAAGTTTGTGTTTTCGATCGCGATACATTCAAAAAGTTCTTACATAAGACATTGTGGGATGAGCATTAATGAGTTTAATACGTATCGTTCGCTTAAAAAAGTGAAAAGTGTAAGAGAGCAAATATATTTATGAGACGAGCAGCAAAAAAGTGAGTATTGTCCATTCAGAAATCTTAATTTAAGTGAAATTGTACGATAAAACTGCTCATTGACATCTTCGGCCGATGGAATTGCTGTTCCTATTCATATCTTGGTAATTTTCGTCGATTGCAATATGAAATCAAAATAAAGTGTTAAGAACCTTTTTGAAGCACTAAATGTACAGATTGTAATGAAAATAAGGCCAACGATCATATGAGTGATATATAATCGTTCTATTGAAGTAACATTTCACTGCAACCTGCGACCTCAAGTTCGTTGCTTAGTCTGAAGGAGTACATAAATTTACAGTCTACCGCGGCACGTTACCCCATATAATTAATAAAACTGCCTGTCACGGGAGTTTATAGTTTTATTAAACAAACACTGCCCGCTAAGATTTGTATTTGAACAGAGTGGTACAGGCGGCGGGACACCGGAATCAAAGAACATATTTCAAATGATATGTTTTATATCTCCTGGAAATACTGGGTGACTTAAAAAAGGATCTCGTTAATTTTGGAATTTGCACTTGATCAGTTTATGTCAGATTTTAACTGCCCATGTATCTCTGTCTACTGAGTGATGTGTTGAAATTTCAAAGTAACTGGTCTTTCCTGATGGCCACGCAAACAATTCATTTAAAGTGATCCAAAACCTGCGTTACGAATGAATTTTTACAGGGTAGACCATAAGTAACGAGACACGTTTGATGGCAAATAACTCAAATAATACGCAAAAAATTCAATAATTCTTTTTCAAACAAAACCACAACATCTCAAGATTATTTGTGTTAAGTTTCAGCTAAGTTGAATTGTCCATGGTCAAGTTACTCAGAAAACAAATTGTTTCATTATTTTGTTGTTTTGAATCTTTGGATCACTTATAATAAATTGTGCGCGCGACCACCAGGAAAAACTAAGCTCTTTGAAGCTTTAATTCGTAATTCAGGATATATAGGTGCATGTTCAGTTAAAATTTGACATCATTTAGTCCAGTGTTTCCTGAGATAAGCACAAAAATTAGCCTTAGAGATCCTTTCTTGGGCCACCTTTTAGAATTTCCACGAGGTAGCAATTTTGATTATAAGAATGCAGCCGCAAAGCAAGTCTTCATATAATACCTTCCATATATGCTTTCTTTACTTCAAGATTGCTAGTAAATATTATTTTGGCCATTTGCGCTACCTTAATTGTCAAACGTTCATTTTTTTGTTCAAGAACGAAGAGGGTCAAACTTTAATGAAAAAATTGTATTCGTTTGGTCCGCAAATTTCTAATGATTTGCCTCATGAGTATAATCAGGAACAATACCTAGCTCTAATGCATGCGCAAAATATAGGATGCATTTTTGCCAGCGCTAGATTGATAATAGCTTATTCGACCATTTTTAGCCCTTCTGAAGAAATTTTTCATAAATCTTGTCTTGGCTTTGATGATCAATTTTAAACATTGAAGCACTCCAACATACATTTTAAACATTTCATTACATGCCTTTGTCGCTGCTACAGGGATTGGCAGACTGTGGTAGATTTTGTTAACGATAACCAAGTCTGCTATGATTACAAAATTTCCAATAGAATTAGCTTTAAGACACTTAAAACAATCGAGATAGATAGCCATTCTTTCCTGTTCAAGCTCATTGTTTAAAATATTTGATTTCCACGCTGTATCGTTTAACTTGGCGCTGGAGTCATGGAATGTCACAAAGTATGGAAGAGAATCTATTTTGTGAATCACATTTGTGTATGATTTTTATAACTGTATTAAAAGAAACCTTAAAACGGAATTACTTCACGCTTACATTGAATATGGGATGTTTAAACATATGCGTTTACCTCATTAACTTAAATAAACCATTGCTAGTTCTTACTCATCACCATTCAAAGATTGCAAACTCGTTAACTCATTCCATATTTTGATTATTCACTTCATTAATCATAAAAACCTTGACATCAAAAATGAATTATTAATAATATTTCAATGACATAATGCAAGACCTGAATGTACGACTGAATTTTCTCAACCAAGCAGAGAGAAAAAATTTTTCAGTTCTGAGAGTGCAAAATTTTGAGCACTTCTCAAATTACAGTAACCTCTTGCATTTGATTTGGGTAATACTTGCAGCGCTCAAGCTAATTTTCACTTGTGTTTTCTGTTGATGTCCATACTTCCTGCATCGCCGTTGCCTTGAATAAAGTACCGTGTCTCTTAGCTGTTGAAATCATCTCTCTTATATCTGGTAAACACTATGTACTTTTTTCATTCTATTGAAATTTTCTAATTAGAAAGGATATTTTCCAGATTAGATATCAATGGAAAAATTCCTCTTGCAATTGATGATTGTTCTGCTTAATTTGGAGAGTGTTTCTTTGTAAATAGAAATGTTATACATGAGTATAGAAAGCTACTTTGTATATGATATAGTGCAATATTTGTTCAGCCGTCCTCCCGTCGCGTGTATCTTGTTGCGCAACTTCCTTTGAACAATAGCTCCCAAATGCTCAGATTTAAGATTTTTTTTAAAGTTTAAATCTGAAGTATGTTGAGACTTTGCTCTAATAAAATAGGGGCCATAAAGTCTAATAATACGCAGCAATCAATCTCTGTCAGTATGCTTTTAGCTAGCGCGCTGATGCTGGGCAGGCACTTGTGTGTTATATTTTATAAAGTGAAAAATATGATCCATGGAACCTGCTTTCATCACCCCGCTGTTTTTTGAGAGATGAATAACTGCTTATCAGTTTCGCCTGATCATTCTTTACCTACATGATAGTACAGTGACGACTGCAGGACTTAATTTTTCAGTTTTTAACAGTCAGCAGTATAATGCAACAGGCTTTAGAGATCAGTTTCATAAGAATACGATAACGCAGATTGGCAAGTGGAGGCTAGTTTCTCAGTTTTGCAGTGCAATTGTTTCATGGAACAGACCTTTGCATGATGTCGTGCCTCACGGAAAGCCTGTTTTTAGGCCTTCTTACAACTTTGGGTTTACGTCCAAAATGTCGAGACCAAAATGTCGAGGGACAAAATGTCGACAGTATAAAATGTCGAGGTATAAAATGTCGAGAGACCAAAATGTCGAAGACCAAAATGTCGACGGTATAAAATGTCGAGGTACAAAATGTCGAGACAAGAAAAATTGGGTGCAAGAGGAGTCGTGGACACCAAATATCAAGTTGAGGTTTTATCGCGGTTAGTAGTACGAAGAGCTTTCAATTCAAAAAACCAAAGCAGTGCAATCCCGCGCATTATTACCGCTCATTCACTATTTAAAGTAAATGCGCGGTAATAATACGCGGTAAACAGCAGATTGACCGATATTTAAGCACCTAGCTGACCGCAATGGCATCTTTGCCTTTGCCTCCATCCCTGCAATCAACACTTACGCAACATCTTCTTGCTCGACTTCGGCTGTTCGTACTTTCCTTCGCCTTTACTTCTTTCTTTGCATTTGCTATTATCTTTGTTCATCTTTCATTATTTAATCGTTCATCACTAGTTTACCCCTATCGTATGGATCTTTTGCTTTTCACAAATCGTTTTCCATTCTAAGCTGAATTTTGCGCGCACGATATGGAAGACATTGTTCAGTTAGTTGATAAGTATAGGAGCAAGGGCAAGCCTACAATAAATGGCTAACCTCGACATTTTGTACCTCGACGTTTTCTACCGTCGACATTTTGGTCTTCGACATTTTGGCCCCTCGACATTTTATACCTCGACATTTTATACCGTCGACATTTTGTCCCTCGACATTTTGGTCTCGACATTTTGGACGCGGCCCCAACTTTGAAATGTATCGAAAAAATCATTTCAAACATGACTATGCGAAGAAAGACCTCACAGAAATTTTCTGATTTCACTCTATGCCTGTAGAATGATTTTATTCGATAAAATTTTATATCAGAGTTACACGGCGTTATATATACTTCAGTAAGAAGTTAGGATAAGAAGATAGCTCGATCAACCGCGGGGGCCATTTCCCCAGCCTCGTCGTGGATCCCAGCCGCGAGTGCGCTGTCGGCCTCGGTAGCTGCGATTGCGCTCCCAGCAGTCACAGTCGGAGCGTCCCCACGATCCCGTCTGGACGCACTCGCCGCGACAGAAACCGCGACCGCCCTTCACGCAGAGGCCGTTGCCGAACCCTCTGCATCCGTCGCTGTCAGCCGACGTCACTAAAATGACACAATCCTTTTCCGTCACACTGCCGCTGTAGATCGAGCGTCACTTACTATAAGGCGAGAAATAATGGATGGAACATGATTTGGGTGGTCGGCTGGACAACCCAATTCATCTAAACTCAATCCTACCAGTAATTTCTCGTCCTCTAGCAGCCAATACATATCAATTAGACATGGTAAGAATTACACTCGATAATTTATAACACTATAACATTAGTACAACAAGTAATTTTGGAGTCAAAGGTAGGAGGACATTCTACTTATTGCGTTCATATTTGGCGACTGTTGAATTCTGTCCTAATGCCTTAGTTTTGCGACGCCCGCTTCACGGCATGTCCCTATCACCCAATCTCATTTGCGATCGTGCACTCGTGAATAGAATAATTGTGGTAGAGAAAAAGAATCCTAATATTTATTAAGTTGTCAAAGTTGAGAGATTGCCATCTTCAATGAATGGAAAAGCGGCCATTAAGCGCTCATAACTCTCTCTCCCTAAGATGGAAAGAAAAGGATTTCTCGTCCATAGTTTTACGATCTGACTACAGTAGGCGAACACGATCGAATTTTTAAACTATTTTCTATAGGCCTACTAGCTGAATAAAAGTCTCTTCAAGATATAAATAGAGTAATTAAATGAAAGTAGGAAAACTTACGCAAAGCCACTGAGATGAGTAAAACTGCGGCAATCAACACGAGGCGAGCCATGCTGTTCAAGCACTATACTTGAGAAGAAGTGCAATGAACCGGAGAGAAGAAACGCACTGATCTGCTGGCGAGTTATGGAGCGACTTTGATATTTATACGCCGCCAAAAAACCGGATCATCGTACCCTAAAACAATGACGACTTTTGACAACGAGTGGGAAGTAACACACGTTTTGCGGCGATTTGCCGAACACATACGAAGGCGTAGGCGAATGACGGTTTCTTCGCCTGAGAAAAGTGACGCAGTGGGTTTTTCTTGGTTGACTTTTGTGCTCAATGACGCAGACGACATGCAGGCATAGAAGACAAATAATAATTTGCCCAATACTCGGTGTGCGCAAAGTCAAACAAATTCATTTAGGCCATTATGCTAAAGTCTATCTTTAAATTTTCAAGTTCATTTGGAGCTGTGCTGTCGCTAATTACATGATAGCGTAAAATCTTTTGAACCTAACTCATTAAAGTAAACTAATATTTGAAAAATAGCTGGAGTAAGCAATACACTTAACGATTGGTGAAGTTCATTTCTTTTGCAAAGGTTGCTGAGGAGTGGTCTTCGCTTTTACAAAACTTTACCGATTAAAAAAACGACTTTCATTTCTTGACAGATTTTATCAAAGTAACATCAATTAAGATAATGAGCCTTTAGCATTGATACGTCATCAGGAACGCTGACATGTTTTGTTCCTAATGTATCTTATAATTTGCATATTAGCTATAAAAATTCTACTTAATAAATCAGCCCTGTTTGAGTAGCTGCCGCTTAAGCAAAAATTCATGCATTATTTAATGGCAGAGAAAATGGCCTCTCATTACATGTGGGCGTATCGAAATTTTATGTGCTTTACATTTTGAATACGCCTTTTGTGTCTTTTATTCGTGACCTGGAAAAAGCTCCTGGCCTACTAATTTTTTTTATTGCTGTGCGAAATAAGTGAAAATCATGTTCCATTAAACTTCTCGCATGAATTGTCTAAACTTCTCAAATTTACCACGCTCTCTAAGACTACATTATCTCCTTTGAAAAAAAGCCAGAATTCTACAAGTAATTTTCGATATGCGCATTGAGCTCAATTTTAATGTCAGAGTCGTTTCAGCACTTATTTTCAGTTGAGCTAGTAGCGAATGGTTACATTTTTATTTTAAAAGTTGCATCCATCAACTGATCAAAGGTGGCATCTGTTAATTTGTGTAAAGCCTATTCATGTGGAACCGAAGCTCCAACAGGCGCGATGTTTATCTCATGCCAAGCCCAAAATATGAACTTTACTGCGGTGCTTGATTGATAGACGCATAAGTTGCACAATGAATGCCTAAATCCAGTTTTCTCAAAGCATTCCAAAGATAACGCAGAACGCGCTGGTAACATCGTCGATCATTTTACAAAACACGTTTTTCCCTTTTCATCTCTCGTTTATCTCATAAGACGAACCACATTGCACTTTCACTTTCATCGTTTGAACAGAGAGGGAATTCAAACAAAACGACGTCAATAAGTAGCATTTGCTCATTTCGCACAACTAATAGCGCTTGCTCTCAATAGCTTCGCGTAGTTAAAGAATCCCGCTTTTTTAAAGTGCATTGCACGCTTCCTGTCAGACCAACTACATCATGCTGCTTCTATAAGCAAGTCTGTCTTCTTCAGCTGCAGAATTCAATCGGCGCATGAAGAGCGCTTTATTCCAATGAAGCAGTATTATGGCAACATGTTTAGTTAACAAAATGCACTCTTGTTTGCATAAGGCATGTCATCCATATGTGGCAGCATATATTTTGGACTTCTAGACATAGTTCTGAATCAGATGTTTAAAGAAAACACTATAAGTATTGCAAAAGGTTTACTTTAGTAAAGTGTCTAAACAACGTGAAGTTGGCCTCTTACCTTATATAAGATGTCATCATGGAAATGACTATACTAACCATCGTCGCTTTCTAAGTGACACCTGAAGATGAGCGGTTGATCAACTTCATTTTATTCAAATACTCTATTAAAGTAATCTCATTGCAACACTGAATAGTAAATGCCAAAGATCTACCGTTATTGTAGGCGAGATAAAGTTATCGCAGATTTATGCCTAAAGCAGACACCATATCCTAATTGTAGTCCGTTTGAACTTTCTGCGCATTAAAAACATAAGAAGGAATAAAACAGCAGAGAATGCAACTATTTCCCCGATCCCCAGCCAGTTCGAGCATTCCATCCGGACGCTGGACGTCTGTTGCCGAACCGTAACTCCTGGCACTGGCAGCGATCGCGACCTCTTCCGCCGGTATTCACGCATACTCCGTTGCAACTTTCCTTTCTTCCCCGCCAACCATCGCGATTTCCTTTAATGCACAATCCAGGGACACGATTTTTCTTGTCTTCAACGCAGCCGTCATCGTCGCCGTCTTTCCACTTTTGAGCCGATGCGACTAAAAATTTTGCAAGTTATGCTAAGACTAATATTTTATGTCATTTGAAAGCTGAAAGAATAATAACTATAGCAACTATTAAATGTTTATACGACTTTTTTGGAATAAAAATTAATGTTCAATCGTTTTACTTACTCGCATTTGCGAGCTTGGCACATCTTAACGGTAGTTTCATATGCTAATATTTTCCAATGAATAAAATAATTCAGTTTGTTTAGGAGAAACCAATAATCTTGGTAGTGTTACATTGGTATAAGTTCGCAATGGTTTAATGCTTTTATTTTAGTATCTCGCCCCAAGTCACGTTAAACTATCAACTAAAGTAAAAAAACAGAATTTTGCAATTAATCTGTAATTCTGACGAGAAATGAACATTCTTCAGCTTTGAAAAGTGGCACAAAATTTCTGTAGCTAATAAAATAGCAGTTTTCAAAGGTCACTGTTGCGAAAGTTCATAAAACTGACCCTGTGCGCATTTTTCTAAGAAAAATATAGCATCACAAAGATTGTTTAAAACAAAAAACGCTTACAAACTGCCAAGGATATGAGCAGGACCGCAGCAAATAGCGTGAATCGCGACATTTTGATTCAACACAAAATATAGAGGCAAGGACGCTAGTAATGCCCAAAGAAATGCAAGACGAGAACTCAAATCTGAGTGATTCGTCTCAAAATGCTTACTTTTATACCACTGATCTCTGAAACTTCTCCGTTGTTGATCCTCAGATCATTGGCCTTATACGTCAATGATCTTTGTTGCTGACGACTTTACAACGATTGCCTTGATCAGGACGAAGTCGTTTGTACAGGGTGGCCATTCAAACAAGAAGTAGCGTGGGGACGATGGCGCGGATAGAGACAGTTGCTGAGCGGAACATCGTCAGCAAAAGCACCCTGTAACTGCGCTGAAGGCAAATGAAGTGATCTCTGCAAACCGTCCTCATCTTAGGATAAAAAAGCAAACTCGATTCTGCATGCCCCTCCCTTCTTACACTAACTAGAATGAGCAAAATTCAAAGGCGAATCGTGAAATATTTTTAGAATAATGTAAGCCGCATATGTATGCGTTCGTTGTTTGTGGTATTAATAAGGTTTATTGAATTCTAAAACCAATAATATTAAATGGCACCGGCAAATGAAGATGTTGCAAAGTCGAAACTGGACGACATAATATTGGCCATCCGTCGCGTTTTGGAACGCATCTTACAGCTCGTCCTAATCAACTTTCAAGCTACGCACTGGAGCTAAAAAATGTCATGAGCGTTGATTAGATTTGAAGAATTCGGGCGATTAGAGTCAACAACTTGAATAAAACTTTCGACTGCCTCAAATTATTGCACGATATCCGAGTTTATGTTAGCTCTGGAAGGAGGGCACCGAAACTGACAAGCAAGTCATGTATGGCTGCTTATCAAGCCAAACATTTTGGGAATTACTCGGGGTGACTGAAAAGTTCTCTGCCTAAGTGGGAAGGCAACGTCAATAGTGATTTATTCCTCATTTTAATAAGAATTTTCCAGTCGCTCCTAGTATGACAGTGTTATTCGCGTTACACGATTGACAAAAGCCGATTCATCTTGGCAACAATATCAAATTTAAGTTAATACAGCTACTAAATAACTGAAATGGCCGAATTAATCTTGTTGTCTTGTAAGAGGGTAGTAGCCGATCAAACGCTGTTAGTATAACGTTATACTGACAGCTGGTATGCGAGAGCATCATCGACATTGAGGACTAGGTTGTCTGACGCAATGTAACAGAGCTTGTTCTGTCCGATCGACCGACCTTTAGTTGAAAGTGGTTGCTCGGTCGGATTGAGTCAAAACAAAGTATTGTTAAGCCAAGCTTATTTTGAGAATTTTCCTTTGCTATTGATAATTAGTCGATCCCGTAATATACGTTTCAATAATTCTCAAAGCATGATGAGCGATAAACATTGTCGATCATTACGACTGTGTGCCGAAGGTATAAGTAATCCGTAAAATGTATCACAACTTATTTTTCTGCTATTTGCGACCTAGGCTCGACTCTTTCTGAGGATAGCATGCTTTCCTTTTGTCATATGTGAAAGGTACACCATATTAGATGCAGGCGCCGTCTGTAGAGATACCGCAAGTGGTCAAACGTTGGAGATTACATGATCAAGGTATGCTGAAATGGAGTAGAGCGGTTTCTCATTCGATCAAATCATAAAATTCAACTCGCGTCTGCTTTGTAATGCGCTTTGCTACCCATCTCGCGATCAAGTGAAGCAGATCAGCACTTAAATTGAACAAGAAATAAATTTCAAGCGAAGAGATGCAAAGCCGGGTGTGAGGGGAATGCATCATTTTGTAGTCTTGCCTTCTGACTATATTTTGCATTATAGGCAAACGATAGATTTTCCAGATGAACAATTGTGCATGCGCATCATCCAAAGAATAAGTATCTGGTGGTCGCAGAAGTCTATACGCAAGTAGGTATCGCAATTAACATTTATTCTCTCTAGTCGGAACATGATCTGTACAACTGAGATAACTTTGAACTTTCTATCACATCTACAGTTTCATGAAGCGTACATCATAAGTAAGTCTAGAGTCTTTAGCAATCATCAATGAATTCGCAGTTGCGACTTTCGCCGGCCTGCTTGGCTTCCATATTGAGTATTCCAGTGTCATACATCTTCTCTGGGGTTTCTCCAGATGATATGTAGCTGTCCGGCAATTCTACCTTCCATTTCCTTTGGCATGGCTAAATGCAATCATTTGTTATAGGGAATGGCTATTGCAAATTAGAACTCAAATCATTGACTTTGTTGTAAGACGTTTTAAAATCTTCAAGTACTGCGCGAGAGGACTTTATGGCACCCTAATTAGATGCAATGGTATTATATATTGATTTTGATACCGTTTGACAACCAAATCGCCATCAGTCAAGTCAGCGGATTAGAGAAAGCGGGGCAGTATGGCTTGATACGGTGTTTAGCAAGGATGCGTTAAATTTTGATCTGAGTGAGTACGATAGCCAGTATTATGATTTTAAATCGGCTGTTAAATCGCATCATGCGCAAATGTTATCTAGTTTTTGGTTTCTTGTGCGCAACTGTGCAAGATGTATCATAAGTTTCAATCTGAGGTGGATACCAGCGGGCAGCTGGTAGGCGCCAGTCACATGAGTAGTAGTTTGGACCAATTTTTTAGAAAAGATTGTCGATCCACTCATTTAAAATTATCATCTACTGAAATGATAAACTCTATCACTCTCAATAATCAAGACTGTCAGAGTGGCAACTTGCTATCGGTAAAAGTGGAATATTAGCGCCTACTCCCAGCATTTTATTCCAATCTTACTACTTTCATTTACGATGCCGTCTGCAGTTTTTAAAAACGGAGTCATACCTTCTCAACGAGTCCGAAAAGTGTTTTGTCGTTACAATCGTGATAAACTTTCAAGTATGGATCAATGGTGGTAAACTCTTTCTCCCAGCCTTTGATCTCAAAGTTGCCTTGGGCATCCGTGCGTACACACGCCATTTGGTCGTCCATGTCAATCGCTAAAATATTTAAGAAATAGCATTCGCTCTTAGTACGTAATGCAATGGAAAAGTGCGAAAAATTCTCAACTAACTGTCAACAATTCACAAATTGGCAGTAAATAGCTTTAAATTACATTTCAGTCAATAATCTTTTGAAAGTGTTGATATGATTGTATAAAAGCAATTTAAATGCATTCGTTTTATTATTTGCTTCACATCCCAGTGTAAGGTCTGGGTAATATTGAAAAATCATCTTCTATTATATAAGACTGTTTTCTACCAATAAAACCCGACAAATTTAAGATTATGAAGCAGTTATCTATCATATAACTGCGACATTATGACAAATCACAGATACACAATTACAATATGACTTAACGCTATGTTCTATACTTATAAGTAAGTCAAAACTGAATATATCTTGAGGCATAAGGGGATATGTTAAATTAGAATCGAAGACAAAAGATTTTTCTGGTTGGTTTTTGCCTAATAACTTGTCGACTTTTGTCTTTATTCTTGCGCCATCTTACTATATTCATACGCAATTCTTTTATGAAAATGAAACTTTAGATAATCTGAATCGAACTGATGGTTAACCTAAGACTGCACAGTAATAATGTCCCATTAGGTCAGAATTAAGTGACTTTCTTATGTAATTTTCTTGCTTAGCGCCTATTCTTTTCAGTTTTTTTACCTGAATAATTAGTTAAGACAAATTAAAAATATACTAAACTTTTAAATACTGATCTGGTAAAATAAAAGTTTCTTACTATCGTCGTCCCAAAGTTTGACGATGGTATTTGCCAGAGGTTCCGAGCCACACATTAACGTTCCCTTAGCGCCAACACTCTGCGTCCGCCCGAACAGCTTGAGAGCATGGTTGTAGCCAAAGAGAGCGCAAACAGCAAAAACGATGAGGAATTTCATCGCGTCCTTATCCTCTTCAGTTTTCACTCAGTTCTGTCAAACTGTAACCTGGCAGGGTTATAAAGACCGGTGATTCGATTTCAAAACATCATTGGTGAAAGACTGGTTGGGCTAATCGGTCTTGTAATCTCAGCGTAGAAACAAAATTTCGCTTCTGAGTGACGTTATGCATTATAGTTGGCGGCTCTGAAACGAGTACAGAATAGCGTAGAAGTGCGTATTTGCATTACAGTTCCTGATTGATATCTGACGCACGAGGCAGGAAACAAGGAAGATAGTGGGTGTTGTTTGCTCGAGGAGGGGGCAGAAGAGTAGTCAACAAGTATATGCGTCACATTGATGAAACGGGTGAAGGTCGTTCATCGTTTAACAATTTGCACGAGAACTGTGGGCGAGTCATGCATTTATCTCGCTTTCTCTGCGCATAGCAATTTGTACGATGTGGTGCACAAATTTTGAAGTCAACTTATAGATCCTTTTCTTATTTACAAGATTTCTTGTTCTCAGCTTTACACTAGAGGCAACAAATATGATTTTACCATCTGACAAAGTTATATTATCGTATATTGCATGCACTTTGAAACTGAAACCGCAGCATCATGTACCCATAAACAAACCCATCTTCTTCTTTGTATTGGCTGCTTTTGTGCAAGCTGAAAAAAGTCGGCTTAGAGTACTAGTGTTGATGCCTTCCTAATGAATCTTGTATAACAGATAAGGTTTGTACGGCGTTCGATTGACTGATTGATAAAAACTGCTTGCGTTACTTCGAAAGTCGCATCGAAAAACTTCCCGCCGGAGATTAAAGATTATTCATCACGCGTAGGCGATGTTATTGCTCGGCGTCTTTGCTGAATTGACGACGAATTTGATGATATCAGTTACCCGTCATTTGTCAGCTGATTTTGAAAAATCACGAATTATAATGAGTCAGCAGAAGTTTATTAATAGGAAGGAAAGATTTGACTAACAGCCTGGTCTTTGATACCTGTGTTCTATTTTATGACGCTATTGCAATTGTAGAACTGCACAACTGCGCAGTAGCAAACACGGAAATTGCTCAGAAATCTTGAAATATCTAAGAATTGTCAAAAAAGACCAACCAGCGCGCTTGTTATTCTACAATTGAAATATTACAATGAAACAGGCTCCTCCGGATATGAATGGTGTTTCCCCTTCCTTTATTTGCATGACTCTGTCAGTGAAATTAGTTACAAGTGCGTCCTGCCAATCGCCTTGCTTATTTACTATTAAGATTCGGTCACTCAAAGTCACTCAGTTACCTCCATTTAACCGCTTCAGTAGAAGTATTTGATTATTTCTGATTCTGTGTTTTTAAATCGCCGTCGAACGCATTTAGAATGAGCGAATCAAACTTAGAGAGAACTCAGAAGTCGACATGATTTCGCTCGTCTGCACTCTAGCACTATGTAGATCACAAAGATTTTGCATTCTGAATCGCGTACTGATTTCTTTGTGTTCGATAAAACTCGACCATACTGTAGCGTGTTATGGTAGAGCTGTACAAAGTGATCAGCAGTTAAACAAATACACTACGCAATTTTGTTTCGTAACATTCAGTTTTACATTCGAGATATCACAAATTCTAGCAGTCGTTGATGAATTCGCAGTTACGCGACTCGCCGGCCTGCTTTGCTTCCATGTTGATGATACCGTTGTCGTAGAAGGTGGTAGGGTTCTCACCGCTAGTGATGTATTTCGACGGAATTTTCACTTTCCATTTGCGCTGGCATGGCTGCAATATGCTTAACTTAGGGCAAGAAAAGCAGATTTATGTTTACTCCGAGAAGCCATGTTGCCATGTTTCTCTTATTCGCGGAAATATTTTCTAAAGGCTAACTACTCTTTGCTGTCAAATTTTGGATGAAGAGCAAGAAATGACTGATTTTGGTCCAAGTTTTCTTCGCTGCACTTCCCTCAGTCTTAGTTACAGCAGCTTCATATTATAAATTGGTCAACAGGCGCGACTTTGAGTCTTACGCCCTACCAGACTGCTCTGATATACCAGCGTTGAAGTATGGACAGTCTTTTGATCATTATTACGACAGTCGATACCCGATGACAAAGCTATACGCACCTTCTCAACGGTTCCAAACAGCGTTTTGTCGTTGCAGTCGTGGTAAACCTTCAGGTATGGATCAATGGTTGTGATTTCCTTTGTCTTTCCTTTGATTTCGAAGTTGCCATCCTTGTCAGAGCGGGCGCAAGCCATCTGATCATCGGGATCGAGCGCTGAAATAATGCCATTCAGGACAACTGAGATTATGCCGTATTCTAGGATAACTTATTGAACGGTATACTATTCCGTCAATGCACTAATTTATATTTGTTTTGCATGCAAAGTTTGGACAAGGAAGCCTAGAAATTGTTTAAATCATTATTTGCATCACTTTCTCACTCTTGGATCTATGCAGAATAAAGCAGTGATAAAGCTACGCATAGGACTGAATAGCTATTAGCAATAATTTTAAAGAAGTGAAACCGAAAAAAAACACGATTTCAAAAAACAAATTGAAAACTGACTGTCTTCATCCCAGAGCTTAATGTAGACGTTGGGCATCGGCTTGTCGCCGCACATGAGCGTTCCTCTCACGCCAACGCTCTGCCATCTTCCGATCAGGTCGAGTCCCTGGCTCATTCCCACCAGCGCACATACCAAACAGATAATCGTCAACTTCATCGTAGCAGTTGAATTATCTCTCCCCAATTTAGTAGTACACAGCACTTAATGATATAAAATAAACAGATGCCTCAATGTGCAGATTTTCCCGTCTTTTACGCGGTCTCATCCTGGCTCGTTTCAGAATGCCCCAAACTGGTTCTTGTTGTTTAATCGGCTGCAATATCTGGCCTCTTAGACGCCACCAAGGAAAACGTCGGCGCTGTCGGCAGTGGGCGTCAAGCGTATCGCGACGGCAAAAGTCAATCCACGCACTTGAACGTTGTTGTCTTACAGTTCGAATGATGTATATCGCCGTCATTAAACTGTTGATTTCAACTATGTTCGTCCTGGTTCAGCGAGTACACATGCAAACAAGTGAGACCGGTTAGACTCGAACGAGATGCTACCTCGGCCTTCGCCATAATGGGAGCAGCATGATTGATTACTATTGTGCTTATCTGCGTAGAACAGTCAATGCCGTTTTAGAGAGATCCTGTTTACCTTTTTACTCGCTTTACTTGCACACACGTGTAGAAATAATCGAGCTGCATGGATGATTATGGCATGTTCATCAACATTACTATTCGCAATTTCTTACATCTAACGTTAAAATTATTCGCGTCCTAGGTGCATGACGTGTAGAGAGGGTGATGAGTTGAACGTCTCAGAAAACAAGGGCAAAAAAACTGCATAAATTTCAGTCTGATAATATTCGGCTATATCAAGAGCTGCTTCTATGTCCACAATTTTTCATCAAAGAGAAAGATTATGATGCATAGCAAAGTAATGAACAAACATAACACATTTAATAAAAACCCGATTTCCCACTGCAGTCAAAAAAGATTCTGGATTTTTTGGCGCGCAATGATATTCTACAACGATTCGCTCTCATCTTTGAGAACAGTTACCCTGATCTCTCTAGGTGCTCTTCCTACTGAACAAAAACGTGTAAATTGTGTCAAATATTAGAAATGATTGAGTTAGCAGTCGGGAAATGCCAGTAGTTAACCAGTTTCTTATGTAAATACTGCATAGAATACTATATCACCAAAAAAGTTGTATTTCAAATTGTGCAGCAAATGAGACATATTGTCCGAATCAATTACATAATGGCGTAGCACACATAGACAAAATGTTTTAAGTGCGAAAGAACAGATGGAGCGCACAACAGAGCATTGCTCACAAAACTATCTTTGATTTCATTGTACTGTTCGTCTAGCAGCGCTCAAAGACGGCGCACGATCGGCTCTCGCCCGACTGCTTGATGTCGAGATTGGTGATGCCGGCGTCGAACCATTTGGTCACTATCGCACCGTTGTTGATCGCCTTATCGCCAGGGATTTTCAAATTAAGACGACGCTGGCATGGCTGAAGCAACACTCAATTATCAAGACGGCGATGGGCAGCCGTTCTCCCAGCATTAAGAGCAGTAGTAAATTTTGGGGATATAGGGAGAAGGGGGGACTGAGCACAGCGAGCTGTGCGTCTCATTCCTTTGGTATAACGACATAAATAAATAAAATACAAGACTCAATCGGCTGAGCATAGTTCACAGAGGCTACCTAAAGAGAAATAGTCCCCAGACGCTGACCGGTCCCCACTTCTAAGCGGCAGATCACATCCACTTGCTTAACGTTCTTCCCAGGACGAGAAACCTTTCATATCACTTATCAAAATTTACCGTGTTTTTGATCAGACCCCAAAGTCTGCTATCACTGCAGTCGGTGTAGATCTTGAGTCGGATGTCAATTTGGGTCGTTTCGTCTGTATGGCCTTGAACCTCAAAGCTGCCATCTGCGCCCGTTTTTGCGCATCCGAGAGTGTCATTGGGATCAAATGCTACAAAATAAGAATGATATTTCGATATTCTGCAAGCGCTGCTTAAGTATTATCAACAATGTGAATTAAATAAGCTATGATGGATTTAAAAGCAGATATTCGGCAAAAAATAGACTATCGACGCGAACAACACTCATGCTATTGCAAAATTAACGTCTCATCCGGTAGTACAGTGTTGTAAATGTAGCAATAAAAGCTATTTTGATAAATGGATTATTTATTCTCGACTTAACAGGTCATTTCGATCTTTAAAAAAGATTTTCGCAAATGACACTGTTTAGCAGCACTGAGTATTCAGACAGAGTTGAAAACCAACATTTTGCAAATGTTCACTAATAATTAAAGTGCAAAAATATTGGTACGTACTGTCATGATCCTGAAGCTTGACAACAACGCCCACAGCTGGTTTACCACCGCAGGTCAGCTTTCCTTTAACACCGGCGCTTTGCACACGCGCTTGGCTGGAGGCGATGATGGAGAAAAGAATGCAAACCGAAAGTATCTTCATTTTCTCGTTCTATCGCCTGCCTTTTACAAGGACACAGCAGCAGTCGGACGTTGGCGAGTGTACACTGAACGTCGTCTTATATATCTCATTTTTGAGCAATCGCCCCCATTCGGCAATCTGGTTGTTAAAGTCATACGATCGCGGTGCTACGTACGCAAAGTTCTCAAATTAGTGCAAGTGACGTCAACTAATTCTTTTCGTCGTTTCCCTATCAGTTAGCGACCTGAACGGAATGAGAAAGATGACGTCAACTGATCACATTTTGGCACACACGCGGAATTAAATTTGAACGCTATAGTTTTATACATAAATGTACTTGCCCTTTACCGCCCGAATAAGATAGCAGCAATGGGAGACACAGCGTGTGTTTTAATATTTTTTTATAGGAATGTAGCGAAAAGTTCAATTATAATTCGTTCTTTCGATTTTTATAACTATTCAACAGAACTCAAAGGCAGCGCAAGATCAGAGGTCAAGCTGCCCATCAACATTGAGATAGATGGCGCCAAAGAGAAATAATTTGCCGAACACGTACCACTAGAGCGTGCCTGACGGCCAGGAATTTGTATTAAAATAAGGCGTTGATCAGTTGGACAGCGCATGAGTGACAGAAACACTGAGGAAATGAGAGAATGTAAAATTTGTCAGCAGAACACGAATGCTGGCCAGTTAGCGACTGTATGTCAAATCACTTGTCAAGTCTGCGTAAACTCCCAAAATAGGCGTTTGAAAGAGACAGCAACAGAGCAATGTATAGTAAAGAGCACCTGTAAAATCTTTACTCTAAGATTAAACGTTTAATAACAACCTCAATAGCACCTTTATTCTATAGTGTATGTATAAACGATGCAAATAGAGTACTTCCCGTTGTTCAGGCAGCAATCGTACATAAACATTGACGATTTCGTGCCTTCTAATGAGATAAACTGGTAACTATTAAGCTAAAATTTTGCCATACTTATCCAATATTTGCATTAATTTATTACGAAGTGACAAAGAATTCAATCAGAAGTGGTAGACTGTCGATATATCGGAGGATGTCATTATTCTCCCACCCTGACATCTGTGTATTATGTTACTTATATGGCCATGCTTCATTTGCCAACTATCGCGAGGGTTGTTCAACGCCATTGGCAAATTTTGCGACAATCTCATCTTTACCAAAGTGTACATTAATCGTCGTAGTATGTAGTAAAATAGCACATGCGTTTATTATTGCTTAATGTCGAAGGATTTTGAGTTCTGCAGGTCTATGATAAAGATTTTATTCAAAAGATTATTGGAGAGTTATTATCAACAGCGTTCAAAGATCGCACACGCTCGACTTTCACTTGGCTGCTTCATATCGAGATTGGTTTCGCCAACGTCGAACCATTTGGTCACGGTTTGTCCATCGTTTATTGCTTCCTTAGGAATTTCAAATGTGATTCTACGTTGGCATGGCTAGAATAATAAAGCTTATAAATTAGAGAGCAAACGAAATGAGCGCGATCATTCATCAACCGCACAGCCACGCTGGTACCCAATATTCCTCCATATAACGTCCTCATAAAAACAGTTGCAGGTGAACAGTAAAAAATATGAAATGAACTACGCATTAACACCAGCTATTTCAAACACTGATGCTTTGCGCCTATTTCAAAGTGAACAATTTACATTACCACAAACTCTTTCTCTGTAATCTAATTTCCCTTAACGATAACAAAAGAGGCAAAATTTTGAATTCCGATTAGGCGAACGCAGGTAGCCACTGTGTGCATTTAGAAAAATGCTGGTTATGATCAAATTGATACAATAAAACTTAAATTAGTTCAATGTTTGCTTATTATAAAGTGACGTCATAAGACCCTTCAGTTCTCATTAAAGTCAATCATTTAATTGGTCATTTAAAACGCTTTCAAATATTCAATTTAAAATTAGACGTTATTGAATGTTATAGAAGATATTGAATCAAAGTTTACAGAATATGAAATTCATTGATGCCATATCGCGAGGTTACTGCTCTGTCATAAAAATTATGAAAATACTGCGCACATTGAAAGAAATATTTTTGGTTTACCGAAAGTGCTTTGAAAAAATTTTAGATAATAATCGCAAGAATAATATTTGATTAACTTACAGTGTTTTTGATCAAACCCCACAAAGAACTATCGTGACAATCGGTGTAAATTTTGAGACGCAAGTCGATTAAGGACTTTTCATCTGTAAATCCTTGCACTTCATAGCTGCCGTCTTCTGTAGTCTTATTGCATCCGAGAGTGTCGTTTGGGTCAAACGCTGAAATTAAACGGCTAATCGGTCGTTTCGTGAATAAAATTGTTCTATTGAACCAGCAAAGCACACAAGCATAAAACGATTAGGAAGAGACAGAGATTTCGTGGTTCCTCCGAGGCGTACTGCGGAACAAAAAAATATGATAAAAGAATTGCCATTATTTATCATAATGACTGCTTTGGTTCTGACGAAAAGACCACTTAGATGATTAAAGATGACGGTTATATTAGCTGAATAGCCTGGTAAACTTACTATCGTGGTCTTGCAGTTTGACGACTACGCCGACCGCCGGTTTTCCGTCGCAAGTTAATTTTCCTTTCATACCTGCGCTTTGTATACGAGCATCGTTTTGTGATATCAGTGAGCAACAAAGTAAAAGCGTCGCAATGTATTTCATTCTTGGTATATCTGTTGCGTCGAACAACTCAAATTTCTCTACGAATACTCAACGACTTGAGTAGTACGCAGAAAAATACGCTTTAAGAAAGTTCGTTCTTCATATCAGATTAAAAATCTGGTTTGGCCATGGTGGGCGTCTAATTTACTGAGCGTGACACTGTGCGCTGACGAATTTCACTTGTTTTTATTTATAAATATGAATCGATGAGACGATAACTGTGATCGTCATGTTCTTCCGTCGCAATTCAATACGTGATCCGATGCGATGCATGAAATGAGGGCAGAGCTTAAGAGTTTCAATTCTTAGAGATTCAATTTCACATTCTTATAGTTTTAACTGATTATTGCGCATTAATCATAGATACAGATATATTTAAAGTTCTGTTAAATCGGAGAGGGGAGTTCTCAGGAGAATGCCATCTTCCGAGGAGTGAAGTAGTGTTTCGCCGTGTTAAGAGATTGATTATGAGGAAACGAAACGTTTCATAGCGGTGAAAAAACTATCGATATTTGACATCATATGCGAAATCCTCTGGAACACTTTGCAGGCCATCCTAAAATCCCCAAGCAGAAATCAGCGCTGATATCAATTCGGTGTATTGGTCATATCTCAATAGCGAAGTTTCATCTGATGAAGACAACTTTTCCCTATCATTAATGAGAGCTGCTGCTCGGCGCATAAAAATGCACATCTAATGTATTCGCGCATTCAATCTCAATCCACCGATATTACAAGCAACCTTCAAATAATTGCGCTGGGTGTCAAACTGGTTGGCGCATCGTCAGTATTTGCCTATACTTCATATTGGGAAGAGTAGAAACCACACTAATATTTTATTTATGCAACATTATAGTAATCTTTATTCTGATGAGCACATACAGTACCAGTACATTTAATGGCAACAATTACACGAATCTATTTATAAGTGCAATTTTATGCACTAATTTACACAGCAACATTTGTTGTGCCATGAAATATAGCCAAAATTGCTGTGAATGCGAATTCAATCATGGTAATGGCGGACACACCGAACAGTAGTCCCATATTTCCACCAGTATCGGATAGCGCGTTCAATGGCTAAAACGTAGAAATGCCGTACGTAATAAAAACGCAAAATCACTGAGCAGTTAGTTTTTTCATTTTCATTTAAAACTGAACTCAATAAACTCTGTCAATTCTGTTTCGAAATGGATACCTTTGAAGTTACCCTGGACATTTTCTTTACTCTAAATTCAGCACAATGTTCAGGTTGATTTGGAAAGCAGTTGATGATACACGAAAGGTGTACAGTCGACAACCAGAATGGTGTAAATAGTCGTCAATATAAGTTGGAAACCATTAAGGAATTAATAAGGACGTTTCGCTGTTATTTATTAAAAAATTACATGTGAATAATTTAATGCATTTGATTTAAAAAAGAAAATAGAATTACCGGGTATAGTTGAACTTCCTGAAGTTTCAATGAAATAATGTTGGCGTAGTACACAGACACCTCTATCCTTGCATTATTGATCTGATCGTAACATTCCTCCTTTATAGTAGCATTCGTTTGCGTCGAACAGGAAGGCGGTGCTTTTCGGAATTTTGTTCTTGAGGCAGATATTATAAAATCAATTTGACTGAAAGTAAAGAGTTGCAGCAGTGTATTTCAAAAGTAGCCAAATGTGCTCCTTTTTATCCTAAATTCATAAAATATCAAAAAATGAAGCAAACTTACTTGCAAGGAAGTGGACATTTGCAGTTCCATAAAGTTGGATCGGAATAATTAGCGTTGAATTCGGATACACATGTTCTCAGATCCAGAGCGCAAGCTTTTTTATCCTCTGGAATAGGATAGTCCGGATCCATGCAACCACACATTTTGTAGAGCGTGTCCTGATAACAACTGCGCAAGCAGCCCTGAAAGCATATTTGTTTTCATTATTTCTTCTGACAGTAAAATGTTCAAAAAATCGCGCAAGCAAGCGGCTTTCGTTGTTAAATATAATTTACGATCTCGCTTCTTCAAAGATAAGAAGAAAGCATGGTGCTGATTTAGCAGCAGAAAGGTTCAAGTAACAAATTCAGTTTTCCCTCATTTCTTGTACTTTCAGCTTCTTTTCTTTGGCTATAACTTTGACTCGAAACTGTGCGTGATTTCTACATCAATGATTAAATATTCTTTTCAGCAATTTATTAATGACGAAGTAAGTATTAAAGTTGATGTTAAGCACGCAATCAGTGAGCTAACAGGCTAACGTTTAAGAGCGAAAAGATTCTTACTTCAATCATGTATTGACCAGGATAGTAGTAAGATGGAACTGAATACTTGTCGCTCGTACATTCCCCGAATGGTGCGCCGAGCCGCTGAGTTTCTGTCTAAAAAAAGATCAATATATAAACCAATCCTCACACTCAGGGACTTCTTCAATAAACTATTCCAAATGAGGAATTGCAAGCGCCGTGATTGGTGAGAACACAGAAAATTATCAAAAACGATCAATCAATGCGCTAATAATTCGACAAGTGAAACAAGTCGATGAATTAGTCTCCTAAAGCATAGTATATCACTGCTGACCCGCGAAATGATCATGGCAGTGACAGTGCCTGGAGTTACGGTGTAGCTGACGGAATCTGGATAGACCAGCTCGTGTTTATCGTGAATGAATACGCGGATGCCGGCAACATCCGTCCAAGAAACGTAGTCGCTCTGATCGATGTTCATCATCATGGCCAGGCCTAAAGGAGAAGATGAAGCTTATGTATAAAAGGTGGAAACCGCTCGGCCCCTAGTCAGTAAGAGTGGCGCAAAGATATGTACGCATTTTAAAAAGCATATGCATACGTAAAATGTGCCCGTGTTTTTGTGTTCCCCTGTAGAAGCAAGATCTGCGTCAGTCATTTTTCTTTTCGATTCACTGCTAAAAGGAAGGGAAAAGGTAGCTCCTTAAAAAAGGGTGAGAGACAGCTTCATCTATAAACTGCATTCCGGACGGGTATTACTATTAATAACCCCCTACTTGTCGGCCTTACCTTTACTCTCCACCACACTCATCTCTAACGGATACAGTAAAATATTCTTCATACCTCCTTTCTCGCCCGCTTGAACGGCCTTGAAGTCTCTAGTCGAGTTTTCGGGATTGAACGTGTAGCAATTGCCCAAGACAGGATCGTTGAAACCTGCGAAATGACCCCTAAACAGTAAAGAATAGTTATTTGCTTCCTCGTTTCTGTATTGTTTCCTGTAAATGTGTTATTTGCTCACGTTTTTATAGTTATTTTAGAAAACGAGAACTAAAAAGGTGCTAATTCGGGTTTTAATTATCTTTTTTGAAATAGTTAGAATACGACGGCTGAGGCTGTATAATCCATTCGAAAGCCGTAACCTTGTATCAGTATCTTAGAATGATTGCAACTGAGGAATTATGGAACTACAGAAATGCCAGCTCCATTACTAGTCTGTTATTTCCGATCAAGTTCGGTTTTCTGATCAATTAACGCGCCAGCAAGTCTGCGACGCTGCAGTCACCTTGACTAAATTATCCTCTGGCCTGTAGAAAAAGATTTACATTGGCAATCTTTAAGTTTCGGATTTATTAATTACGAATTTAATAATTTTGAATTGCTAATCGAAAGTTGGCCTGCTTTTGTCTAAAAGATTGCCCCTATAAACACAGCAAAACTCTCTCTAATGTCTCACTCCATATTGCATTCGCGCTCTTCATAGGTGCACCACATGACCATTTGATCGAGCGACCAACTGAGCTTTGCTCTGTCGGCTGGGGTCAGTGAAGCGGTGACGTAGCTGACAGATTCGCTCACTGTTGACGATACGGCAAGGGTATTGTTCTGGGCGGCATTAGCGATGATGCTCGACAGAGCGCCATCGGGCTTGACCAAATTGTCCGCCCGAGCAATAACGCTCATGCCTGAAAGCGCTAATTGTTTGTATGCTGCGAGATAAATATTAATGTTGCACTGGTATTTGACGCATTACCTTAAAAGGCTCTTTTCTCTTTGGCATTCGAGGGAGGAAGTATGGTATCGTAACTCATTGTACAGGAACGATAATTTTGTCTCAATCTGGCAAATACCAATAATAATTTCGCAAATTATAGTAATCTTTATAATTTTATTAGCAGAGTAACATTTAGCTTTCATTTATGACCGATTACTGCCTTCCTCCACTGCCTGTTACAGTTAGAGTGACGCTACCGAGTAAAAGTAACTTCAAAATATAACTCCAGTTGCGGCATCATTCAAACCTAGCCACCGAGGACTCCATTCAGTCATGTTGAGTATATGAACTCAATAAGCATTAGATATGACGTAATATAGATATCCAAATCTCGCCGCATTTTATAGCAAATAGCGCCAATGTTTGTACCTGTTTTGCACAATTCACCGGTGAAATCTGGACTGCAGACACAGGAAAATTTGTTGATCAAGTTCAGACAGGTCGAATTGGTGTCCTTCAACGAGCACGGGCTTGATTCGCACTCGTCGATCTCTGTTTCGCACTTCTCGCCAGTATACCCATCAAGACACGTACAGACATAGTCATTTATTAAGTCCGTGCATTGACCGTGGACGCATTGTTCGAGGGCGTCTTTGGGGCAATCGTCAATGTCTGAAGATAACGTTGTAAATTTTACGCAGTTGCATGAACGCTCAAAGGCTACATGTCAATCTCAATCCGAGTTGTCAAACAACGATTTCAGAATCGAATCTATCTCAGCTCGATTTTGACATCTTTCAACTGAATACGAGAACGGCCTTACTTGTTTCACAGTAGGTGCCAGTGAACCCAGACGGACAAGTGCAGACAAATCTGGTTGCCGTTGGCACGCATGTGGCGTTATTCCTGCACGGATCGTCGTTGCACGAAGAAACAGCTAAAACAAACAAGTGCTTGACTAAGCATCACTTTCCTCTACATAACAGTAGGCTTTGAAATGGCCTGCACATGTCGGCCATCCCTTATCGGGGGTTGAAAGTTTATCGTCTCTACTCCTGTTAGGAGGAAAACTAGACCCAAGTCGAATCAGACATATTTTACTGCTAACATTTACCATTTCAATTTAGCAGTATATTTATTATTTTCTATCAAAGCTATTGCTGAGGTTTCAGTAATATAGGACGGTCCCTGGATATTCATCTTTCGAAATTTCGATTTCGCTTACTTTGTTCGCAGAGAGTTCCTTTGTATCCAGCAGCGCAATCGCACCGGAACGACGAAGGCGGAGAGAATTGGTTTCCGCCAACCAACGCACACTCACCATTGTTCATGCACGGCTGGCTGAGGCATATGGTAATTTCTGAAGAACAATACTAATGCAATTACTTGACTTTACTGGTGAACAGTCATCCGACTAGAAACGAAAACAATTGAATCATTAATCAAATGACGGTTTCTGCGCTGACAGAAAGTAGCTACCGTAACTATGCTTCGATGGTAAATTTCGACACGCTGAAAATTTGTTGGTAAAGTCTAATTTTGTTAAAGCAAATGCCTTCTGTGATAAAAAAATTGTGTGTAACAGAGCAGTAAGTTTGATACTTAGCACTTGCCTGTTTCACAGTTGTAACCGGTGAATTTTTCCTTGCATTTGCACGAGTAGGTGTTGAAACCGCGACTGCACGTAGCGCCGTTTTGACAGGGAATGCTAAGGCACGTGTTAATTTCGTTCTCGCAATTTTTTCCAGTATATCCAGGTGGACAAATGCATTCATAGTAGCCATAGCGATCTTTACATGTGGCCTGGTGCTGACAGGGGCTTGAATTGCACTGGTTGATAGCTAAATACAATGTAAATTATGTACTTGCGCTTACGTCATCTTTACATGACAATTCAAATTCATCTCTATAGTTCTAGGGGTACTCTATATTTTGTAACATAAATTCAACTGAAGAATTAGTAATACCAACTAGCTATTGTTGTAATTCTATCATAGTCAATGTTTTAAGTTTTGCACTTTCGTAGCTTTCTCGATTTACGTTAAACTAAGCAACATCGTTGAGGGCGCATTTCATTTTTCTAATAATTTTACACACAGAAGAGTAGAACTGCAAGTAGTACCTATAAATGTATTTAAAACTATATATGGATACAAAGGCAGATTGAAGCACGTGAAAAATGGCGCAAAAAGTTGAAAGCGTAATAAGGCGGGAAGCAATTTTCAGTAGCTTGGTATACTGTAGATTGTCTGAGTGAGATCAGTTTTATGTTAGAGAGCTGAAAATCGGTGTATAGTGATAGAACTTAAAATGGAGAGCAAAAGATTGTTACTTTATTTTTATTACCTACTCTGAAGCTGTTAGTTCTGTGAATTATAGATTATTCAAGCAACTGCCTTGCTTTATTTTGAAGTAGGGAAGGGAAACTGAATCATCGGTCTCGAATGCGGCAAACATAAAAATCATTATCTTACTTGTTTCGCACGTTGAGCCGGTGTGCTCCGAATCGCAAAGGCAGACGAAATCTTTGCCACTGTTTGCGCAGGTAGAATTGGCTGAGCATGGGGCGCTGAAGCAAGCACCAATATCTGAAATATTTACGGCTTAGAGAATTCTGTCCCGGAATGAGGGAGCAAACAAGCCTCTCCATGGAACTAAAACGTTTTAAGTCCGATATAAAATGAGTGGCGGAGTCAAATAAAGACTTAAAGAGATCGAATGGAGGTAGATTTCACGGTCATCTTGCCTGAGTTTGCCTCATTTGCTGGTGATGGGAGACACTTCAACCTCCTAGATGAAAAATTAACTATGCGCTGATTGTATAGCAATATATCCATAATACAACATACTTTCCGTCCTACGATTTTTATATGGATAGTTTGCCTTCGCACGCTGTGTCACCAGAATCATTGTTATAGTGCAGTTCAAGTATTCGCGCAGTTTATATGTAAATCACTTGCCATTTCATGCGCATAAGCAAACTATCTATCAGGAATAATAGCGATTTGGATAAAGTGGTTGATCCTATACTAAAGCCCTCCTCCAATTTGTGTCAACTAATTTTTATAATCAAGAAAAAACTAACCAGTTTCGCAGTATTTGCCAGTGTATCTTCCACTGCCGCAGGAACATGTGTATCCCTCAGCTGTGTCTTTGCATTTTGCACTATTCATGCATGGACTAGAGTCACAGCTTAACTTATCTTTTGCTGTAGTTGAAGTTGACGACAGTTTAGTTGTTGTCGGCGCTAGAGTCGATGTAGTTACAAGTGCACTAGTTGCTAAATTAAAACTTTGTTCAAGAACATTTTACACTTGTATAGCAATAAATATGTTTACGTTATAAAACTTCTCTTATCTGTTTTTAAAGCAAGGCGCTCGATAAATTTATAAAGTTTATTTTACATCTTTTCTGAGTAATTAATTTAAGCTTGAAACTTAATGCGATTTCTCACCCAAAGTGCTCGTGGTGGTCATTGTAGTAGTAGGTTTCGTGCTTGTCGTGGTCACCGTGACTGGCTCTGAAGTCTTTGTCGAGGTCACTGTTGGTGCAGCTGAGCTTGTTGACGCTAAAACTTAAGCATTTTTCAATAGCGTTGGAAATTGTTTGTGTGCTAAACGTACTTATTGTCGATGGAATAAGAGTTGTTGTTGGCGTTATTGTTGAGCTTGATGTACTCGTCGAAGTTGTTGTCACCATCTTTGTTGTGGTAACCAGTGTTGATGTGGAGGTGCTGACAAAGCTTGTTGACGTTGAATGAGTAGTTGTAGTTGGAGTTGTAGTACTTGTGCTCGTAGTTGTTTTACTAGTTGTACTGCTAGTTGTACTAGTAGTCGTAGTTGGCGTTGTAGTGCTTGTTGTACTCGTAGTAGTAGTTGGGGTTATAGTGCTTGTGCTCGTAGTCGTTGTGCTCGTTTTGCTAGTAGTAGTTGGAGTAGTTGTACTAGTTCTTGTGGTTGTAGTAGTAGTAGTAGGGGTTGTTGTACTTGTGCTTGTTGTTGTTCTGGTAGTTGTACTGCTCGTAGTAGTAGGCGTTGTAGTGCTTGTCGTACTTGTAGAAGTACGAGTAGTGGTGCTCGTCGTACTGGTTGTAGTTGTAGGTGTAGTAGTACTTGTGCTTGTTGTTGTTGTTTTGGTAGTTGTACTGCTAGTAGTAGTTGGTGTAGTCGTGCTTGTTGAACTAGTAGAAGTTCGAGTAGTTGTGCTCGTAGTGCTGGTAGTAGTAGTTGGCGTAGTAGTACTTGTGCTCGTCGTCTTGGTTGTTGTGCTTGTTGTACTGCTAGTAGTGGTTGGCGTTGTAGTGCTTGTTGTACTCGTACTAGTTGAAGTAGTTGTGCTCGTCGTACTGGTTGTTGTACTTGTTGTACTGCTGGTAGTGGTTGGCGTTGTAGTGCTTGTTGTAGTGCTTGTAGTAGTCGGCGTTGTTGTACTTGTACTTGTA
>NIUQ01000319.1:0-57189 GCA_002796945.1 Plectus sambesii
GGGCCTTGAAGTCGACGCCCAGTTCGGTTTGGAATGTCTCAGTAGGACAGAGTGTGCCGGACGCCAAAATGACGGAACGACTCTCGTGGAAGGCGTCCAAGAAGCTCTGAGAAGTATGGTGGCACTATAGAGTTTCAACAACGTGACAGAAATGACAGGTAAATTACCACAGCAGGGCTCATGCACCACAAGTTGACCGTCACGTTATAACCCGGAAGGATTGGATGGTAGTCGCCAGTGGGCGCACTTCTCGCTGACAACCATTCGTCAGCGTTTCTCACTTGAATCGACGGCTCGAAACTTTTTCTTTTGTTATTTCGTTGCATCGAAGGTTCATTGCGCTCGATGGATATGAACGTTCTGCAATACACACGGTCTCGCATCTCAATTCGTCACTTTTGTGTGCAATTTCATCATTTTACCATTCAATTCAAACGCAAGATGAACGAAAATTGAACGCAAAAGTGACCAATTACAATTTAAGAGTCACGGTGAAAGACATTGTAAAATGACTAAATAATATACTATTATGAAATGCCGATTTTGGACTAGAAGAATGTAATCATGCGACAAAATCAGTTAATAACCAACCGATATGTTGTGTTATAGTTGCTCGTCGTGTAGTATTTGAGAAAGACGTAGAATTTCTCTATGAGAACCGCCGTGGCGGGGGCCGGTCGATAGCCTTTGAGTTCATCTTCCTTTTCGGCGTCTTTCTTATCGTTTTTGCCCATGAGTGTGCTAAGAGCAGTCTGCACAAAAAAAATTAGTATCGCATTAAAAGTCAACAGTAAACAAAAGTACTAACGAAGAGAGTTTTGTACTCCTCGCTGTCGTCCTTAAAAAGAAGGTTGACTCGGCGAGGATCGCCACCGTCGTACAGCAGCGCGGCATTCAAATCCACCCATGTCAGGATAGCTGTATACTTGACTGCGCCAGTCGCCTTTATATCGACTTTGCTGCCGACATCTTTGAACCATCGCTGCAACTCCTCGACAAACGCCACCGTAACGATGTAGTACTCGGAGAACTCGCTGAGAACCTCGCGACCTTCGGAAGTCAAGCGGGTCTGGGACAGTGCATCTTTCGTTTTTTGATCTGCAATTCATATACAGAAATATAAGAATGTGAGAGGGGGTGATGATTGCGCACGAGTGTCACGAAGATTGGTCAACGCGTCGCAAATTTCCTTCTCGGAGAAGGCGAAGCTCGCTGCATCGCGACAAGTGTCTTCCACATTGTGCGCCTCGTCCAGAATCACCACGCTGTTCTTCAACTTCATATCGGAAGCATCTCGAATGATCGGATCTAAACGAAGACAACAGTCGACGGAAAGTAAACCAACTCAGATAGCGCTGTCCACTGTGAATCAATTCTCGGGATCAACGTCACTTTCATAAGACTGAACGCGCAAGATTAATAGATTGACGCACCGATTAAGTAGTTGAACGGACAAAAGATGATATCGGCGTCCTCGTTGAGCACTCGATTGGAAGCAAAGTAGGGACACATTGCCGAGGGAGCGGCGGCCGACAGCGCCGTCACTAAATCTTCAATATCCCAAGCGGCGGGCGCTTTGTTGTTCAAATAATTGCGCATCTTGTAATCTTTGTCGTACTTCGGCCGCAGAGCGTTATGATAGCTGCATCCACCCTAAACAACTCCAAACATATTGTCCACACCGAAAGAGGGCGCTTACTCCATCCGGGGCGTGGAGCTCTTTGCAGTAGCCGGTCAGATCGCCGGACGCCCGAGCTTTCTTGTTAATGCACGACTGTTCTCGACTGGCCAATATCGTGTGTCTGAAATGTCACGCGAATCACAAATTATCCTCACAATGCAAACCAACTTGATCTCGCCCGCATAAGGCAGTCGACCGAACTCCTTGACAACTTGGCTGATCTGCTTGTGTGTGCGCGTACCATAATATATTCGAACACGTCTAAAATGGCCATAGTTTGATAGGAAATCCGTTGTAGATTCGATCACACTGATCGTTTTTTCTACTTACGGCATGCACGAGCAGCCGGTCTCCACCTCTTCGGCTTCTTTCGAAAGGCGACTTCGCTTGCCCGATGACGATGAAGCATCAGCGTTCAATGTCGCGCGCTGAAGGAAAAGGAATGCATTCTTTGATTTATTCGTCAAAGCGCTGTCACTATTGCATACAATGAAACTATTAAAAATACACTGAAAAACAACTGACCCGCTTTCCCGCAGTCTCAGGCAAGAAATCTCGATCGTATTCCTCTTCGGCTAAAAAGCGACAGTTACAATAAAGGTCGCAAAAAGTTAACTACCGTTGAGAAAGGCGTCGGGCGAGACACTCTCTCGATTATCATCGGGAGGGAGCGTGCTGCCGTCGGCGTTCGAAGTCTCACTGTTTTCCTTCTCGACCACGGCTTTCTGCTCGGTAGCCGCGCACGCTGAATCGGAGACCGCCACGGCTGCACGCTTATTCCCAGCTCCGTTTTGTCGATGCACAGGACACTTGTCACGCGATTCAGTTCGTTGGCCTAAACTCTGCGTCTGATAATACTCAGAGAACGGCATCAACACTTACAAAGGTGTGAAACTGATCATGCTTTGATGTATTATGGAACTGACTTGCTGAATTCTCATACGGACTCCAATGTATACCGCGTCTCAAACCGTAGTTCATCGAAAATATGTAAGTTACTTTCGTTGTTATGAAATATAAAGGTATGATGCACGGATTTTTGTCGTAATTCGTCACTTGGGCATTTAATTTCGCCATCTTTGCATTCGAGCTGAATGCAAAGATGAAGAAATTGCGTGCATATGTTACGAAATCAAATGCAAAAGTGATGACGAAATCGAACGCAAGGTTGATGAAATCGCATGCAAGTGATGAATTGGAATGATAGATAGCGTAAAGGATAATGGGATGACTGCACGCTTCAATATCAATAGAATAACGAACGTTTGTAGTCGGCGAGCCATGCGAGACTGGAGGCGAGCAACGCAAGCGTCTTTCCGCTTCCCGTAGGACTTTCAATCAGCGCGTGCAAGTGGTTGCGCAGACTAGTGAGAATCTTGATCATCATGAGCTTCTGCGTCGGATAGGGCTTCAGTCCAGATGGTAGCTGCACATTGACGCCGCACATCGGCAGCTGCTCGTAGCCGATGTATGCAGGGCTCCGCAGTGGACGCGATTCCGAAGACAACGGCATCTTCAACGACACAATTAGCAAAAGCGTAGATATCCTTTCTTTTGCATTAGAAAACTATGTTTACAGTCAACGCTCTTCCTGCTTTCTTTTTTCTTGATTTTATAGAGCTGTTCGACGATTTCTGATCCTTCCGTTTAATTAAAAAGATAACTGAATGCAGCGTGATCAGAATTGACACAATTATTTCTCTTTATTCTGATAAAGACGGAATAGAAATGACGACGTTATCTCGATCTTAACAGCCCTAGTATCGCGGCGGTCAGCTGACACCCGCCACCAAGTGCTCGACAGAAACTTCTGCGAGCGATTGGTTTTGGCGCTCGCAGGAACAATCGTGTCGGGACAAGGAGACGTGTACAANTCAGCTGACACCCGCCACCAAGTGCTCGACAGAAACTTCTGCGAGCGATTGGTTTTGGCGCTCGCAGGAACAATCGTGTTGGGACAAGGAGACGTGTACAATCGATAGTCCACAGTATAAACGATCACGTTCGCTATCGGTTCGGCCCGAACGTTTCAACGCGCCAAGTGCCGGTCCACTGTTGGTACGTGCGTTGCGAACGGTCGCCATCGCGCACGGTCACTGGAGCAACCCGTGACGTCCAAGAGCGCGACCGGCGGCTTCATAACATCCTAGTCTATAGCCAATGAAATCGCGAATTAACATAATAATTCTTGGTAGTTGACGGATTATATCCATATATTTTGCAGAGACTCGTTTTACCCCCATCTTGACTGTCGTTTTACTTGAAGTCCCGTTTGTTGGTAGAGGAACGTAAAAACATGGCCGAACACGACCCGTGCGAGTGCGTCTTCAACCATGAAACCGCCATGCGCCGTCTACTGTCTCTCGTATGTGCCTTCTTTCAATTTGACAACACATCTTCAATTTTGCATACTTATTTTATGACTATTTTCAATGTTCTGAATACATGAGAGTTAAACAAAATCGAACAAGTGGAAGAAAAAAAGCGGATATGTTCATGCATTTACAGTTAAATTGCGTTCTCTTACATAGTACATCAAAGTGATAATATGTCTCACTGACACTACTGTATTTTAGCTGCGAAATTCCCAGGGCTACTGCACCGATGCAGAATGCACTTCAGAATGTAAGTGAATGTCTGCGAGAAGTTTTCGCGTGACTTGTATGATTTTCAGTTCCCGGCCCTCAAGGGGACGGTCTATTTGGCGGCGGCAATACGATGGTAGGTCAATCGAACGGATCTATTTCTATGCAAAGCTGTTAATCGAAGCGATATCAAACACTTTTAAGCAAATGAATAGCGAACGAAATGATTAGCAATTGATGCATATTTAGTTTACAAAGTTCATGAGCTTCATGAGCTGCTTTGACTGGCGTGAATTTCAGTTTATGGTAATGATGCTTTGGGCCGTGATGGCGTTGGCTTTGTTCTTCTTACGGCCAAAGTCGTTGCGGCGCGAACCCGACGGCAAGCCGGGGCCCAGCAACGGCGAGGCAAGTTTCATCTGACTGTTATGCTTTGAAAGAAAGTAATCGTCACACTTTCAGGGCCCGAACAACGAACCGCCCGCACCCGGCGTTCATTAACCACACCCCAATTGCCTGCGCCATTCTGTCAATGGTACCAAAAAATGAGAGAGTCAAGCTGGATTTCTATTCGATGGGCTTATTCGTTTCATTGTTGCTTCAGTTCCTGTTCGCACTATCTTTCGGTCTTTTCTATCGATACTCTGTGATCGGCGAGCGACTGGAGACTCTAAATATGTTGTACATTTTTTGGAAATGACATCACTGGCTGCCTGAGAACCGCTTATCCGACCTTGTCTTTTTATGGTAGCGTGCGCTGCGTTTACTTTATGGGCTCTAGTGACTGTCAAATGTTGATAATGTATATCAGCATCGCTTGCATCGCACAATTGTAAATAGTGCCTCTCAATGGATGATGTAAAAATAAATCTATCAACGGGCTTCGTTCACCTATGGTCGGACATCGTCTACTGAGACAAAAGCGGAAGCAATTCTTTACATGGCGGAATTGCTCGCGATAATCTTCCGCGAACCTCTGGCACCGTTCATAGAAGACAGATAAACGGTTGATCGGATGCGCCACGTGTTTCGCACGCAGTACAGTACGTAATGGAAAATATAATTGTTTCCGGTTCAATCGCTCACAAACAGGGATCGTCACTCATTCAGATTCATTCAGCGTGGGAAGGCTCATTTATCGGGCTCCCGAAAACAACGTCCCGAAAAACAATGCCTTCAGAGTATCGAATCAAAGTTCCAGCTAGTATCAAGCCGTCAAAATGCTCCGCACGCACATCCAGCGTTGATCCTGGGTGCATTGAAATGAAGCAGTCGTGGCCACGACGCAAATGTCCTGCGCCCAATAGTGTAGGCAGTGTTCGGGAAGACAGCGACGCTCCCCGCCACGCTGGCCGCTCGCTCAATAAACTTTGGCAGCCGCCCTCACTTTCCCAAGCAGCTTAAAAGTCTAATGCTGTTTGGATTGAGATAGCACTAGTCGCCCATCGCTATTTAAGGCAGCGTGAAACGTCAAGATTCACTTTTCTTTGCGATAAGTTGCCATGATGTATTGCTGAACGACTCAGAAAAACGTTGCGAATTGCACGAAACACACGTCGGCTCAACAGAATGTCAGCAGACTGTTTTCGATCGGCGAGGCAAACAATGCGTCGACGCCGCCACGCCCCTTTGCCTCTCGCTGATTCGCGCTATAAAATCAATATCGAGTAAGGCGACGCCTAGGCGGAAAATGTATGGCGGTCTCGGTACGAAATTGTCCGATGGAACATTTCTTAGAAAGTTGGTCTCGAGATACACTGAAGATTTCGAGATGCGCTGCGCTGGCCGCTGAATGTGCATCCGGCCAGTTCTATTTCAGTCATCGCTGCTCTTATGCGGTAGTGTGACGCTTTCCTTTAACGGCCCTGTTTGAATCCTTTTTGGGAATAGATTTGTTTGGAGATTGACCGAGTCGAGTCGAGTCTGACAAGAGGTTAGGCGAACATCGGCAGAAAAAAGAATGTCGGCAAGTGGGTCATCAGGCGCGCAACAAGCGGCTGCAGGAGGCTTGTCCGCTAGAGCGTCGAAGCTCACCGATCGACTGTACCGCATCCGCAGTAACACTGACAGCGAGCTGCACGTTCAACACCACCCTCAAGATGAAGCTGACGTCGCAACTGCCTTTCCACAATTTCATAGGTTGGTTTCCTTTATTGGCATCTCTCTACATTAACATTTTCACAATCTCTCACGCCGATCTACTATATTTTAGTAAAAAGCGGGCAATTTGAGCAGCTGGGTAATGAAGCGTCTTCATTGCGGCGCTTCCGCTCAGTGATTTTTTTCGCAATTATCTAATCGTACGAATTACGACGTACCGCTAAATTCTCTTCGATATATTCGTGCTCAACGAATATTCACTGATTGCTGGAACATGTAAAGGAAATGCGTGACAGGATATTATCACTTTTTTAAACAAGAATCGTGGCCGGCGGCTCTGTGAACCGATAGCAAATTAATTAGTTGAAGGGTTCGCAGGTAGCGAAGAACGGAGTGGTACGTGGGTGCGACGACGCGCTTTTGCCGGTTAATAGGGTGTGAGCGGGCTTTGGATGGCTCAACACGTGATCGTTGCCTAACAACCGTTCGGCCGTTAGATAATAGCGAGCGCTAGAAGGTCGCTAAACGCCACTTGACCGGTTGAATTAAAAAAGCGTAGCGTCGCGGCATGGACAGCAGCGACCTGGAAGCCGATGCGCACTCGTTTGCGAACGAGAAGTTAGCTCGACGATATTCCGCTTACAGATCTCGCCTGTACCAACTGTTCGCCGAGATCGAGAAAGAGTTCGAAGCACTCTTCGCCGAGAATCTTGCTCGTGCGTCTCTTTGCTCTTCTTCGTGAGCTTCTCGCTCTGCAACTCTCGCTTTAGTGCACGCCAAAGTCGAGGCGCTAACCGAGCGGATCGCCGATGGAGGAGCTCTTCCGCCCGAAGCCACCGCCGAAATACTCGCCATCGCCGCCGCCGACGTCAGCAGCAAGCACACCAGCAAGCGAGGTCCGTGGACGCGTCGCTTATGTCTGCGATCGGTTGGTCAGTGTCGCGCTTGCAGGCATTCAGATGGGGCAGAAGCTGAAGACCGCGCTGCGAGTTCCGCCCGGACGTCTCGTGTCGACGTTCAAAGTTGGCAACGACACGTCACGCTCTCACTTTGTGCGCACCTTTGACGGACACGGCGACGGTGTGTGGCATGTGAGCACGTCGAATGGCTCGCGACCGGTGCTCGGGTCGTCGTCGGCCGGTCAGTGTCGCTCGTTCGCTTTGACTTGCTGACGCAATGACGCAAATGTGCGTGCAGATCAAACGGCGCGCATCTGGTCGTTGGAGACCGGCGCTTGCCTGCTGCAGTATGTGGGCCACAGCGGCTCCGTCAACTCCGTCAGCTTCAGTCCGACGTCGACCGACGCCGCCGACTTGATGGTGGTGACGGCGAGCGGCGATCAGTCGGCGCACGTGTGGAAGGCGTCGGTGTCGCTGCCGTCGGCTATCAGCCATCAGCCTCTCCCTTCGAGCGAGGACGAACTCGAGCCGATGTCGGAGAAGGAGGATGTTGAAGGTAGCGCTTGGCTGCCTCGGGCCAACCGAAGGGTTGGGGATTACTGCGTCCGGTCTGTATCGAGGTTAATTGTTATTTTCAGTGCCATCGCAGAATGGTCTGCTGCGCCGCCTGGGCCGACGATCACCCCGCTACTAATCTGATCACTTCCGGTTTCGACAAGCAGATCATTGGCTGGAAGGTGGCGGCCACCACTGTTAGTAAAGACTGATTTTGGGGTAAAGGTATCGTTACCGCCGGTGGTTGTTACGCGTGACTCGCTGTACTTGTCACATTTGTGTTCTCCTCTTACTCTCGGCCGGCATCGTCGAATTTCTCTGCAGTAGCGAGAGGCACACAAGCAAGCGCATCTGGTAACGACACTTGCCCGATATATGCCGCTATATTGGTCGCAGCATCGGAGCGTGATAGAGACGTCTAGCTCGATAGCTTTGTTTGTGGTTGTGATTGTTTGCCTTAGCGAATCTCATGTGAATAAATTATTCGAAAAGCCCACCAATGCTAGTTGTTGAGTTGGGAGTGCATTTATTTGCAAAATAATTATGCGTGAAGCGGAGCAGTTTCAGAGTGACCGTCTCAGGTTGGACGCATAGGTGCTACGCGCAGGTAAGAGCAGCGAAAAGTTCGTATTGCCGCGCAAAAGTGCACATATGCAAATTTTGTCTCGTCTTCTGTACGCACACACAAACTACACACACGCGTGTTGCGCTGAACTTGGCACGGAAGTGAAGAATTTTTGGGATTTGTGAAAAACATTTGCATTTGTTCTGGATATCCGGAAAGATAACCAGGATGATGCGGTACAGTCGAGGCGGAGGCAAGTTCTACCGCGGCGATGCTATGGACGAATATTTGAACAAATTGGGCCTCGTTCGAAAAGTAAACGCCAAGGATGAGAGCAGCCTATTCCGCGCCGTCGCCGAGCAGGTAAGACGCCGCTCTGATTGATGGATTGTTTGATGTGGTTGACGTTTTTCAGGTATATCTGACTCAGCAGCACCACGCAGAGATTAAGGATGTGGTGTTACAAGCGATTGAGAGTAGTCGAGCGGGCATGGAGCAGTTGCCTGGATTTAGCAAAATTTATCACATGCTTGCTACTTTGGCAACAGTTCTCAGGTGCTTTTCCTAGCTTTATCAGATTTTCCTTATTTTAAAGTTAGCCTTCAGACGCGACGTAGTGATCTATCGAGAACTCGGCAAAGCTCCTTTCAATGTACTCGGCAGCAGTCGGTACACCGACAAGGTACGATGAAAATCTTTGCTTCTTGAAATAAATAGCTTGTTCAGGTGGTGTTGTGCGAATCGTTCGGCGGCTACTATGACTCTGTCAACATGCGATCAATGCACGAGAAGCTCGGAATCGCGCAATGTAGGCAGCTTTTGTTGACCATATAAGTAGGGAATGGCGCTTTTTGCAGCTATCGTCTACGAAATGTTGTATGAGGGAGTGTTCGGCGTTTCGAAGGAGCAGATCGCCGGGGCGGTCAAGCTGATCCGTAACCGTCCGCACTCGTTCAGCGTGGAGCACCGCGCGCGCACTCGATCGTGCGCCACTGCGCGTCTCGGGCATTCTTTTCTTTTTCAATTCATTTCTTTTCATCTTCTGTGCCGTCAATTGAATCGTCATTTGTCCTCGGCATTCTCTGCTCCTTGCTATCATTGGACCCTGCTTGGGCATTATGCATTACCTTCTCTCTTCAGATCGTCGTCCGATCCGGGCTCGTCAGAGCTGGAGACTAGCAATGAACACGGAGCCGCCGGCGAATCGATGGATCGGCCGCCGTTTCCGTTCAAAGTGGCCAAGGCGCTCGATCCGGCGATCTATCGCAACATAGAGTACGACAGCTGGCTCGAGCAGCGCAAGGGCGCTTCCATAGGTCGGTCACGATACGCATTAGCGTCGTTAACGAGCATTGTTTTCATTGTAGAAATGATGCTGCGCAACCAGGCGATGACGGCGTCGTCTCCGTTCGCGCCGGGAATGCACTGTATGCTTCGTGACGGACCGGCGATACGCCACGGCATCGTTCAGAAGATACTAGACGACAATGGACGCACAGTGTTCTTCGCAGACAAAGGAGAGATGTAAGCGATGATGAAGTGTGAGGCTCTGGATGATGCAGGAGTACCATTGCAGGCGCGATCTGGCAGTGTCCGACCTTCGTCCGCTGCCGCCCGAACTTCTTCGCGCTCAGTACTCTCCGGGCGGCGATCGACGACCACAGACCGACGGACGACGAATGACCGATGGATCGATCAGTCAGTCGGTTCGCCGAAGGCAACGAATGTCCACCGGTCGGTCGACGACCACATCCCTAGGTATTCGATCGTCGGCTTCAGTTGTGATTCGCCGCATGTTGTTGTAGATATGATGCAGCGCAACCAGTCGATGACGACGACGTCGTCCTCCTATCCGCCGCCTTCTTCCTTTCCCCCTCCGTCTTTGTTTCCGCCGGGGATGCCGGCGCATCCCATCACCGCCGCCTGCCATGGGTCAGTCTTCGTTTCTTCTACATCTTTGATTATCCTCACTATCAACTTTGGCTTTTTTGTCGTTCTTGCCCCGCGCGCTTTGCTGTGAATGTAAAATTGCTTTAAACATTAAAATCTATTTTAGTTCTTCGTCGGACCCGGGCTCGTCCGAGCTGGAGTCGGGCAACGAGTACGGCGGGATGGGTGAGTCGATGATGTCGATGGAACGACCACCGTGGCCGTTTACGGTCACCAGAGCGCCCGAGCCGGCCATCTACCATTACACAGAGTACGACGGATGGTTCGAACAGCGCAGAGTATCCTCTATAGGTCAGTGGTCTTGAAATTAGGGAATCACGGTGATTTTGACGCTACAGCCAGCTGGTCGCATCGTTACGGTGCCTTTTTGCTTGGTGCTCAAATTTGATTGCGGTGAACTGGCCTCAGTTGTCGATCGCCTTGACGCGGATATAACTATTTTTCTGACGGTTAGCCTATTGTCTAGTGGTTGCAGAGATGTCGCGTGAACAGCAGCCGATACCCGCTTCGCCGCCTTTCCCGCCTGGTATGCGCTGTATGCTGTGCGAGCAGCCGAACATGCGCCACGCCATGGACCAGAAGATAATGGACGACAACAGTCGCACCACCGTCTTCTTCGGAGACAAGAACGAGATGTACTCGCTCGGCGCTCTTGACAAGCGTGCATGAATTTACTTGCAGACGCGATCCGAACGTGTCGACTGCGATGATGCCGCCGTCGACGACGATGAATCCCGGCGCGCCCGGCCAGCTGACGATTCCGTTCGTCGTGCCAACGATAACCGTGCCGTACTTCGACATGTACACCTACAATTACGTCAACCTCGACGTCAACCCGTCCGCCTACATCTCGGGCGCCGACCTGCCATACAATGGTCAGTTTTGCGAGTTCTAATAGAATGTTCCGAGATTGGTAGATTAATGCGCGCGCCTTGTGATGCAGACGTGACGACTTTGCGCTTTTTCTTCAACTTGGGCGTAGAGTATGCGCGTTCGGCGGCGTTGCGCAATCAGATGTCGGCGGCGCCGTCGACCCCCGGCCTACCGCCGACCCCGTCGCCCCCCATGACGGTCAGTCAACATCGAATGAAACTCGTGTCGCTTCACGCTTTCTTTTTCAGTACTCTTTCCAGTACTGATACAATGGGACGTTGTTTTTGATCGATATGCGGCGTTTGCGATCAATCGTTGATTTGAAGTTGGAGCGTTTTAAGCGGTCGACTGAAGATTTTCGTCCGACCCGAGAAACAAATCACAATATTTTTATTTTTCATGCATGACGTGATAATTGTTTGCATTTGCAACGAGGAGCACGCTATTGTGTCCGGTTGTGCGAATTGTGAATGTTGTCATTACAACACCCCAGAGTACTATTTACACTAGCATTACTAATTGTCTACGAATGAATCATCTGGTTGCGTTTGATCTTCGCGCATTGATCACAATAAAAGCAAAAAATACTCATTTATTGTTAAAACTGCATTATGTTATACGGCACTATGTGTTATACAGCAACTGTGTGTTATCAAGCGAGATTGAGCCTCAAAGACGCTACTATGCACAAATAAAATAAACCCAAAGGTTAGAACAAAGCCATACTGGCGTAAAGCTATATGAGTCGTTCGGACTTTCTGAGCAGAAGGATAGATAACAAGACAACAATAACCAGCAATATACAGCACAGGCCACCGAGCACCAGAACAAGGAGGCTACCTGAAAAGAGAAGAACTGTAAATGAACATTGCGGCGAGTGTCCAATCGCTAACGTACCTGCGCCGAAAGTTTCTGACTGCTCGGGAGTAGACTTCGATGCCGCTCGACTATCAGCCGACAACAGTCCACATTCCCGATCGAACTCGTCGCGTGTTGAGAATATCCTTGGCCTCATTGCCGCCACAAAAGTGTCAAGCGGACAGGAAGACTTTGCCGGACAACCCGGCACTTGCATCCGGAACGGCCTCTGCTGGTAGGTGCTATTCCGGTATAGCACGTCGACTTCGAAGTCGCCACTCGTCGTTCGATAGAGTTCGACGATGACGGCGGCGGCGTAGGGCGTCAGGAGGTCGTTGTCGATGCCCATTGCGTACATCAGCGCCGTCACAGTACCGTCGTGCTGAAAATTTCCGCGTTCACTCACGGAATTGCGTCAAGAAAGTGATTACCGCCGAGTAGAGGACGAGTTTCGTGTCCGTCTCCCCCGCCGCCGCGCGCTGAGCGTAGTTGACGAAGTCGCCCAGCAGAAAGCCGCCAATCAGCTTCGCTTTGCGCGGGGAGTTGAACTCGGACAGTCGAGAGACGCGCTTCAACTCGAGCAGCACGTCGTACACTGTGCTGCCGTTCTGCGTCGACCACACTTCGTCCACCCACGGAGGGAGCGTAAGATTGTGTGTACGCTGTCAATGCAAATCATGCACAATCGTCCGGCTAACCAAAACCACCGAAATATCTACCTCACGATAGAGGGCGTTGTACACGTCGCTGATATTGTCCATGTTTATGTCCGCCCAGCCCGTCTTCTCGCTGATGTACGCAAAGAACTCGTCATACTGCTCGTTGTAGCTACGCATCAGATCGCTCGTCTCTTCCGCATACACTCGGTCGTACTCGGGACACTCGACACTCGTCGGTTTTAGCAGCTGAAATCAACTGATCGACATTGTATTCGCCAGATAAATACGTGCAGCATTTAATAAAGTCAAACGTCAAACTTCAGGCGCAAAATCAAACGCCCGAAGTTGAGCAAATATAGGTATCGAGCAAACAATACGTGACAGGATGATCGGCTGATTAAAAGCGTACTTACCAAATCGTTTTTATAAGGCATCGACGAGTGAACGGGAATCGGCTGCCAAGTAATTTCATTATGCCATATATATTTGTCTCTTGGTGGATACAGTCCAGCCAGCATCGAGCTAGCGCTGGTCAATGCACGGTCTTTGTCTGTCGAACGCACGTAAAGCTGAAGCGGGGGCGATAGAGAAGAAATAGCGGCAAAAAAGGGATAATTACCTCTTCGCGGATGTAATCTTCTGACAGAAAGTTGTCCATTTCTGTGATGTACCGATCTCGGTAGAACTGGCCGAGAGCACGTGTCTGACGCATGCCCTCCTGTAAACAAACACAAGGACGTCACAGTAGCCATAGCGGGACTGATAATAGTCGCCGTACGTTCGTCAACTGTGACCACCCTCGCGGCCAGTGGGTCGCGTCGTACGGGTCGTTCGGATAGGGATCCGACGGGGCGCGGTCGCCGTGACGAAACACCGACTGGGCGAAGACCAACTGCCGCTCGGCGCCCTGCGCCTGATGGATGAGCAGCGCCCAGAACGCCAGCGACAGCGCAGTCATCGGCGACGGCATTCGTTCTAGTCTGGTGCACCAAGATGGCTCAGGACTAAAACATCAAGTGTATTTCTTATATCTTAACACATTGAGCGATATCGAACAGTCTCGCTACAGTAGTCGCGAATAAAGTCTGTAAAACAAATTACACCATCAACAAAGAGACGTTCCACACCAAACGGTGCAGCACCCGCATCATAGACCTTAGCTAGGAGAGTCCTACTATGGGAAATCGAGCAATACACAAGTGGCCGACCGGCATGACGAGGGAATCCCTATCAGAGTATAGAGATCAAACGTCATTATAATGCCCTATTACGGTAGGCGACCCAAGCCGAGCGGGACGGGGAGCAAATGGTGGGAGAGAGCCGAGTGGCGAACGCTACGTGCGCGCCACTCTTATAAGACTGACCGGAGAGGTCGACTCATCTGTCCAAGACATTGGCAGTGCTGGCGATGACGAGTGCCGGCGCGGGCCCAACAGCAAAGGTCAGCATGTTTGGTGCGAAACGGACTGTCATAGAGATAACTCGCGGCGGCGTCGCGCGCTAGTGGCGTCCACGACAGCCAATTGTTATCACCATTTGGGGGCGTCTCTTCCGTATCCGCCTCGCGGAGTGTATTTGCGCCCGTTGCGCCACCAATAACAAACACCAACAAAGACAGCGACGACGCCGACTTCGCGTCCAAAACGCACCAAAAATAGATTATCACAAGCGAGCGGACGTGCCAATCGACAAGCGATGATAATTGGTCTTTGCTCTTCAATTTTCAATTTTCTTCATCTTCAATCGTAGACAATCTTCCACTTGGCCGGCTGCTCGCAGCTCGAGTCCGAGTCGGGACACAATCGGTTGAAAGTCGTAGCGGGATCGAAGCCGAGGATCTCGCGGTCTTCGTGGATTCGGAAGGAGAACGTCGACACGTAGGAACCGACGAAATGCCTAGAGCGGCGAATTCGCATCACTCATACTCAAAGGTGCCAACATGGGCAGCGCATTACCGTGCGTGAGCGCAAATCCATTGATCGATGATTGACACGCCGCCGTCTTTGTACTTGCCGAGAATCTCCGACGATGCGGCGAACCGTTTCACGCTCGCGCTCTTTGGAAGGTATGAGATCAATTGGTCTACTTCTGAAAGACGAAAATGCAAAATACGAATTGTGACCAACCCTTGTCTCTCAGCTGACGAACCAAATTCGATACCCGTAAATAGACATCTCTTCGTAAATTGAACCCTTCGCCATGATTGACATCGTACAGCAAAAATCTAAATAGATCACATCAATTGAAGGCGTAGTTAAGCATCGATCGTCGGTACCGTCGGTCTTTGGCAACGCTGTAGCGATCGGCGTCTATCACGGAAGCAGATTCATCATGAGCAAATACACTCAAAGCTGCATAGTAGAGGATGCTAAGGCAGGAAACGTACAACAACATCTGCAACCTATCAACTGCAACCACTTCACTCGATGGTTTCATGTAATGTCGTCGACAGAGGGACAAAACCGTTTCATTTCGGTGTCGCACGCAGCGATTGCATCCGCACACGCTAAATGTACTGGTTTTATTAATCCGCCGATCTAACACACAACATGAATTGATATGTTCAACAATAAGTGATTAAAGGGGACAAAATGAAAACGACTGACGATCGTTGCTCGTCAGTTCGCTTACACCATCTTGCATCGTAATTCGCCACCACTGCATTCAATTTCGTCAAACTTCCATTCAAATGCAGAGATGTGCAATAATGGATCCAAAGGGGAAGTAATCAAATGCAAAGTTGATCAGATTGAATGCAAAGGTGGCCAATTAAAATGCAAGACGGTGTTAAAAGTATTCGAAGCGAATGAGACAAGGCAACAATATAGTGTGATGCGTCTGGCGCGATATTCTTTCAGGCATTCTTCCAGAGCCACTTGAACAACAAGGCACTATTAGAAGAATCAAGGCAATCGATGCAGCACTTCAAAATAAGCAGAAAGTTTTCGTTCGAGAAAATTTGCAGGAACAGCACAAGGATGACTAGCACCGGTTGCATGCTAAGGAAAACAACGTGGTCTGCAGTAAAACAAGCTGTAAACGAATATTAAATGTGAAAGCGCTTCCTGCCCTGTACAAGACTACAACAGCAAACGCTCGAATCCGTTCGTCTTTCAAGGCAACATTTCGCACGGAATCGGCTTCCGTCGACGGCCCTTCGGTCGCAGGGGGTCCATGATATCCTTGTTCGTGCCGGTCGAGTCGGTGCTGTGACCCGAATGAGCGCTCGTCATCGACCCTTGCCGGTTCACGCTCAAACTGCTGCCGCCAGTGGGCGGCGCCTTCTTTCGATTGCGAAAGCGCGGTCCTGTTCCGAAAATTGTGCTTTGCGGTAGCGACTGATACGCCGCCGAGCTCGGGTCGGACAAGACGGGAAAATAGACAAAGCCTAAATTGCGAACAATTCACCTTCGCATCTAATCACCGATATAGTCTATAGAGGGCCAAACCTTTGGATATGGTGTCGGTAGTTGTGCGCTCCTCCTCTGTCTGATGGTAGCCGATCGTTGCCAAACCGATTTTGTTCATCCAGCTGCAAACACCAATCACTTTCAGCATAAAGAACCCAAACGACCCAGCAGACAAAACCTCTTCATATCTTCAAAGGTGTAGCACGCAAAGAAGAACGACCACCCATCGCGAACGAGTTTGAAAACGCTAAAAAGAGACAATGAATAAAGCATATTGCGCACATTGACGCAACTGTTTCTTGGAGGACTTGAGTTCGGGAGCATCGCAGACAGTGAAACCGGCCACTGCGACGACGACCTCTGCTTCGTTGGCCTGAAAAGGGACGAGTTAGCGGCGGATGGTAGCACGCAACAGTAGCAGCACTCACCAGCGGCGACTCGTACATGAAAAGGATGTTAGAGCGAAGAGCGAGCCAGCGCTTGAACCACTTGCCGCCGTTCGAGGATGCGGTCGGCTCGCCAGCCAGTCGTCGTCGACGAACCCAGCCCTCGACGGTTTTGCGATCGAGTGCGGCGCACGGCGTCAAGCTGAGCGCCTTCAGCTCGTCGGGCGGCGACAGATCGCCGGCCGACTCGCACTTGCGTCGCGAGCTGGCGACCAGCGCGTCGGGCGGCCCTTCGCTCACGTTGCGTTTGAAGACGCTTTGCAGCGGGCGCATCCTCGTCAGAGACACGGCCATGCCTTCCAGCGCGATTTCATTGCGCACCATTTTGTGCTGCCTGTGCACAGCCGGCGACTTGTGCGATCCAAACGACGACTGGACGGGTTGACGCGGTACGTCGTCGCCTAAGATCCGTTTCAGCTTCTCGTGCGACTCCACCGATCGCGACAAGGGGCCGCTCGGCGAGTCCGACCGCTCAAATGGAGCGACGATATTGCTCGACTGCGGCTGGCGGCGACGGAACGGCCGAATCGCCTCCAAATCATCCACCAACGCCTCCATTATCGGCGAGTCTTCCACACTACTTCCGCTGCTTCGAGTGGCGCGCGGTCTATTCTGCTTCCATTCGGCAGAGTCGAACTGATCGTCAACAGGTACAATGCCCAAGTGCTCGAGTTCTTTCGGGTCCACCAGGTCAATATGTGCATAGTCGATCGCATACGGATCGTCCTCCTCGTCGCCAATCGCTGAAGAGTGCGCAATGACGCCGATAGGCGGTCAACTAATTCCCTCATACCCGGTTCTTCCGGCAATGAAAATATATTGTCGTCGACGTCGTCCACTTCAGTGTCCACCAATTTGTTATCAATCAAAGAGCGCACAAACTTGTCGGGTTGCCCTCGCATCGTTCGCGATCGACACACCACCACTGGAGCTCGATCGGTATTAGTGCCTGAATATTGAGTATTTTTCGACGAGAAAAAAGGGCTTGAACGATACTGTTTGAGGCAAAGGTTGGTTGAAACCATTGGGAATGCGGTCGTGGATCGCAGCTGTTTCTCGTCAGATGCGCCGTCCACCTTTTATTCAGCGGCGAACCTGCAAAAACAAACGAGAAGAGGTTTTTCTCTGGCTATGACGCCGCCGTCGTCCATACCGCCGCAGATGGTGGCTCGTCTTTCAAGCGACCCAGCTGGTTCCGGCTCGACATGAGCGAGCTCCCATGGCGGCAGACGTTTCTCCATCGGCGAGAACAATCCCATGGCGGCTCGATTGGGTTCGGCACACGAGGCGGCGTCATTGTTCCACAGTCTGCAGGAGCACTATTAGGGGTGAACAGGAGTGGAAATGCTTACGGCGTTTTGGGAGTTTTAATGAGCGGCGTTCTGGGAGTAGTCATGCTGTTGGAGCGGCGCCTCTTCTTCGGCGAGATTGCGGCGGCGACCGGCGGCTGCTCGTCGATGGGCGACGGCGGCGGCAGGCGAGCGGGGGCGCGTCGGTTGACGGGCTGCGGCGTGCCGGGCGTCGACTTCGCTCCGAGGAGAGCGAGCAGCTCGCGCGGTCGCTTCTTGAGCAGCAGCATGAGGTCGTGCGACGGGTGACCGGCCAAACGCTGCGCCACTTTACTCAGATCCCATCCGACCACCGTCTGGCCGTTTATCTGCAGAATTTCGTCTCCCGCGTCCACTTTACCGCATACGTCCGCCGGCGATTGCATCTTCACTTCGCTAATGACGTGTACTCCGCGGTACGAAGACTGCAGATTCACGCCCTGAATCAAATTCATCATAGAACTAAACTATATGCGGACTTTAAAAGTTCACTGCACTTTAATACATGCGCCAATAGCATCAGCTATTTTTTTTAAAACAAAGAATTTGGAGACGAAAAAATACAATCTCCACTTTAATAAGGACACTTTCCAAATCAAATGGGACACTTTTCGGTGAAACGGACTCAAAAATGTGTCCTCATTGATTTAGGTGTCTTTATTTAAGTGGAAATGGTGTATATATAAGCATAGTCTAAATGAGCGGCGCAAGAAGCTTACCCATTCGCAAGTTGGCTTAGTTTTGCGCAAGATGGCTCTTTCCAAGGTGGCAGTATATAAGATGAGCGGGTCGTCGATGTCGCGAATGATCTGCTCGCAAGTGAAGCAAAGCTGCTCGCACTGAAAAATTCCAATTACGTCCGAACGACAAAGTAACACGAGCTTCGAACATTGTTGGCGATCTTCGTTGGAGACGACAGCATATCTTTACTGGGCACGTTGGCCGCCTTCACCATCGACACCACCAAGTCCATTATCTGATTTCGAAGCGCCACATACTGCCGCAAGCGGTCAAATGGACTTCTAAAACGAGAAACACGAATTTCACGAATGTTCTACAGCGCTTAACGATGATGACAAAGTCGAACCTGTCCAACCAAAATACAATCTTTTTCGTCTCTTCGGCGACGTAGGACACACCGACGCAGAGTCGATTCAGCAAGTTGACGATCTGGCGACGCGACTGCATGGCCGATGGCTGCTGCTGTATCGATGCCGCCAACGGACTCACCGAAATCATCTCGTGCTGCAGGTTGCGAGCGCGCACGCACAGCGTCATCGCCAACGACTGCAGGTTCTCGTGCTCCATATTGTAGCACTGCAACACATTCTCATCTTCCAACCACACCATTCAGCAGTCACAATATTACCAGATTAACCAGCAGCTCCACCCCTTGCATGATAATTTGGCGCACGCCCACACTCGAGATGTGCATGTCGACCAAGTCGTCGTATGTCAGCATCAGCAGTCGGCTTCCATCGATGCCCGCCTCCGCGACCGCCGCGATGTAAGGCAGCACGCAATCGTCTAGTCCTAAAACAAATTCCACAAATTACTTTCCCAACTTTGGTGTTCAGATGTTGCGGCACGCACCACGAAGCCATTGCACCACGTCGTTCACCGACCAAATTTGAACCAAGTCGACAAAGGCAGTCGGTACCGGCGGCCCATACAATGACACCACATTATCCACACGATACATTCACTGCTTCTGCCCGGTCCGTTGTCACAAACAAGCGAACGTGGGCTTCGACCGCTCGGCTGAATTTAGTGGACTAGACTGCTGCAACGCCGATCGACAAGATTCCCATTCGGTATGAATAATGTTACATTCGCTTTTTCACCGACCTCTACCGTATCGAACAACCTTTCTTTGCCCTCTTTTTTGGCTTCATTCCTGCGATACTCATCTTTATATTAAGGAATCTTTTCGGGACGCAGTACTACGATGAACCGTAATTGCTCTTGACTTCAAGTTGTTGGTCGCCAAAGAACAAGCTATTGATCGAGCCTCTCAATTTGCTTCAGCATTTCATTACTCTAATGCAGTTTCTGGCGCTCGTTTGGTCTCTGTCTGAGTATCGCACAGGATTAGAGTCAAAGCAAAAGACAGCGACTATGCAGCGTCTACGAGAGTGGAATGGGCGAGTTCACAGGGTTTGAGGCATAATGCGTGTAACGTTCTGACGACCTTACTGTCCTCCATCTACTGCCTGCCCAAAGACGACGACGATGAGCAGACCTATATCGTCATACATCATGATATTCCACCAATTTTTCCCCAAGATTTTAGAACGACGATAGAAGGTTGATACCCGACTGCCGCGTTGATTCATAAGATTCCACTGCGCGCCCCAAGCGCAACGAACTACTGCTAATCATGGAAGACTTTCTACCGGCTAATTGAACCTTTCTCCCTCTAGTACAGCGCTTGATTGACTCTACCATTAAATTTAGAAATGTAACTCTCCCTTCCCATGTCACGCAATCTGTAGCTGCTAGGCCTAACTTTGATTAGATCTGATGATTAGTTTAGTACGGTGCCCGTACTGATCGATCGGTTACGTCAGCAAGGCGGCGAGCGAGCATGCTGCGAACCGTTCCGAAGCAACGCTTTGTCACGATTTTGATGATGCGATTGATGAGGTGTTCTCATCTATAGCATGGCTTGGGAGAATCAGACGCGCGGAATTGCTGGCTGGGATTACGAGGCTGTTGAAAGTTTAACCACATCACTACTCCCCTCTCCCCTCGCGGCCCCACGCAGCCGACCCATGCCTATCTCTGCTGAAGTTGATCTAGGCGATGATGGATGGAAAAGGGAAATGTCAGCATGGCTGATTACACGTGCGCGGCGTCTTGTCCACGATCTGTTCACTCGTCGACGGCGATGACGCGAGAAAAAAAGCAATATCAGCGCATTTAATAAATGCAAAGAATACCCAGTATAATGCGAAGCACAATCAATTTGCGAACATGTACCTACCACCAGCCGTATGTCTAATGTAGCAGCATGACGCACACCCCACCGACCTCTCAAAAGAAGCCTCGCACTGCTTAACATGATATATTTGATTATGAAGACCCTTCGTGTTGGCCTTATGTGTATTTATATTATCTGCTTTATTCAGCTTACACATGTTAAAGGCAGTCTATATTATCGGTAGATTATAATATATCAATAAAAAGCATACTAGCGTCTATCGAGTCACAACCACTGTCCAAGTCGGATTGTGATCTCTCGCGCATTGAATAATTTCGCACACACACAACAAATAGCAGACGGCACGTAACACACGCATCAGCACAACGACGCATATGAAAAAACCATGAGCGAAATTGTACACGATAGGGCTCTAAGTGAACGAAGAGCGGCAGATGACTGGCTGGCTGATGATCCTTGGCAGCTCTCCGACGTCTCTCATCGAGACTGATCATCGGCGGCAAACAGTGGTTCAGTATCGGTTCCAATAGGTGCGCACGCTACTTTGATACGTGCGTGGACGATAACTCGAAAAGTGACGCAGTCCGCTGTGTCCATAATAATTCCAGTACCACGGCGAAGACGCCACTCGCGACCTCCAGAACTGGTACGAGTTCAGCGAGTGCGGTCTGGCAGCCACGTTGAAGCTGTGCTCGCCGGCCATGTAGGTGTAGCCGCTGTAGCCGCGCTGACCGGGGAACGAACGACTCTCAGCTGCCATCGTCGGCGGTGTGTACGTCGATTGGTTCGCATACAGACGAGTGGTCCGCGCCGAACTTCTGTCACTGCTGCTGCCGTGCAGATACCTCAAAGCAAACAACAGACTAGTAACGCAAGACAATGACGCAATGGCGGGTGCACCCACTTCCAGATCGGGTACGACCACGTGCGCAGCTGGAACACGTCGTACTTGCGCAGCGGCTGCTGCTCCTGGTAGTAGTTGACATTGCTGCGATAGGGCGTCGTATATTGACCCATTGGCGTCAGCGTTCGCTGCGGAGTGGAGGACCTATCGTAGTGTCGATCGTAGCTCTGAAAACGCGTGATCAGCTGATCAACGACACATTACATGCCACCATTCTAACTTCCGATTGCACACTACTGCGTCTTCTGATCTCGCGGACCGGCGTGAATGAGCGCTGGACATTTTGCGAGTATTGGACAGCCGAGTCGACGGGCGTGTTCGCCCTCGACCATCTGCTCAAGTAGCTGCCGCTCTCGCTGCGTTCGACACTACGCGCGCGCCGGAAAGACATTCGCAGTCGTCTTCGTTCGCTCAGCGTCGAAAGCGCAACGGAGTCGGTCACCGGCGGGGCGCGCGTTGAGTGAGACCCGCTTTGTGTGGGCCAACTTGATCTCGGATCGACGACGACGATCGATCTGAAAGCCGCATCATCATCGGCGCTCGCACCCGACGCATGCTTCGACCTCATTGCCATTTTCTGACGAATGCGAAGCGGACGATGCACAGAAACAACACAACGCCGAAGGCCAACTGTGGCCAAATCAGTGCGTCAACGCAAGAGGACGAAAGAAAGAACGCGACCGATCAGAGCTTGCAGTAACACAAAGATAAATGAACGATCGAATAAAGCGCCACAGAAACAACACCTGCGTCACTAAAGAATAAAAGAAGCAAAGACGACAACGAGACTGGCGAGCAAGCAAACACTCAGACCGCAACACGCCGCTGACGGTCGCACAGTCGAGTGGCCATCACTTACCTTCGAGGTTGACGCGCTGCAGAGGTGGGTCGAGGTGGCGCTTCGGCCGACCTTCCGAAGACGCAATCGTCGCTGTTTCTGCGACGCTTAGAGGGGCTGCAACTGTTGAACCGACCGCCCTAGCACCTCAGTGTAGATCATCATTCGCCCCCCTCCCCCCCCTCCAACGCCCTCGGGCGCAGTGTAAAATTAGCTGGAGATAGAGCGCCTCCCTCGTTCGCTCCGTGCTCCAATACCTTTACTACACTCTTGGCGAAACGGCGCCCAGGCATCCTTTGGCCAGCGCGAATTGCCCGTCAAAGGAACCGTCAACACCGTCAGCCGGATGCGCCATCAGGCGGCGTAAATGCGCCTCCCCATTAGCGGGTCGTGTCACAGTGAGCTCGCGAAACACTATTGCTTTGTTGGCAAAGCTACATACTTCCATAAGCATACAACTTTTCAATACAACGGAGCAATGAAATTTTTGGCTATTTCGGCGGCAAAGTCTAGAGCATAAATGCGGCGTGAAGTGCACGCGCTTAACTCTATTAAGAGCTCTGACAGCGAAGAAATAGACAAAGATACAGCATGATGATGCAAATGATAACCGGGAAACGAATCACGCATTGCAGTCTGCCTTAAAAAGTAGTGGAAGACTAATACAGGAAACGCCGAGAACAGAAAAGTACAGAGAGAAACGTATGAGAGAGAGGCGTGCAAATGTTACCATCGTGAGTGATGATACGAATTGCAAGCAGTGAAATATCGATCCGATTATCGCCGGCAACGGACACTTGATTAATGCATGGGAAGAAAGCGCTGGTTTGCTTAATGATGGTCATTGTAGTGTCATTCGCGTGGAAGACTGATGAGGACATGGCTCGGTGCATTTCTCTCTAAGTACGCCCAAAATACAGCCTGTATCACAGATCTGAAATGTAGCGCATTTTAATTAGCTACGTTCACAAATGGATATAATCGTACCTGCTGCATCGCCCCCCGCGCCTCTTCGTGCGTTTTGTTCATCAGCTCGAGCTGGGCCTTTAGCAGGCGCAAATTCCAAGCGAAGTTCTCCGAGGCGCGCGTCGCCTTGTGTCCGCGCAGACCGGCGTCCGTGCACAACGTCGACAACTCCTCGTACGAGTCCGAAATTCGCTTCGTCGCCTCCTCCAGCTAAAAATACTGACGATATTTGAATTGCGCTACAAATGATGCTCTATACCTTTTGCAGAAGCTGATCGTGTCGAGTCAGAATTGTTCGGCAGCGCGTCACCAGAGTGTCCAAACTGAAAAACGTCTTGCGTAGCTGATCAGGCATGTTGCCTTGCATCTCGATAGAGGGATGCTGAAAAAAGAGCGAGATATCGAATGGTTGGACTTCGCCACTGTGAGCATTTCTCACCCCGTTTTCGTCCATAACAACTTCGAAGTTGGGCGGCAGCAGCGAGGCGTCGATCTTCTCTGGCGGCTCTTCCGCATTGGGTGACAATGACGGAGGTGTTGCTGAAAACGCGAAAAATGCGCGCTGTTCAAATAATTCGACAACATTTGACGCACTGTTCATAGCGGCCGTCAGCACTCGAGTGTGAAGCAGACGAAGACCCTGTCGCATAGTGCCAGCTGGTCCGAGTCCGCATTGCTGCTGCCATTCTATCTGCAGCGAATATTGTCCAGTATTTCAAGTGAGCATTGCGAGTGGAGAGTGACGAGCTGACCGTGGCAGCCTCGAGCTGATTGCGCATTTCAATGCATTCGGCCAGAGGGATGACGGCCAACTTGAACAGTTCATCGATGGACTTGAGACCGGTCATCTTGATTCCCGTGTGCACACGCTCTGTTTTCCGCTTGACCGACATGCCGCGTTTCTTCGCTTTCTGAACAATAAAAAGCACATAATCCGTGTCATTATGCACGCTCCGCTCCGCTCACCCCGCCGCCTCTCCTGTTCGTTACGGCGATGTGGACGAACAGCGTGCAATTCTCCAAAGGATCTCCTTCGTTGTTCAACAGAGTAATGTGACGGTATCCTACAGCACATTCGCCATGTCGCCATTTGCAACAAACACAACAATTAATCGCGCATACCACTCTGTAGACACTCAAATGGGATCGAATATTGTCCGATGAAGTCGTCGCCGATGAAATCGTCGTCGAGCACGAGAAACCGAATGATGGCTAGCTCGGGCACGCTGATCTGGAACTGAAAACTCTCGTCGAACGACGGATTAAAGCCTGCAAGCAGCGATGGCAGTCAATGCGTCTGTTTAACACGCGACGCACTATCGTTCTTCACTGTTTTGGTGCGCTCTTCGGCGCAGTCCATAGGAACGCCGAACACTTCGACGACGACGAACGGATCGGTCGAATCGCCCTTTGCCGTCGACCCGCGCGGCCTCGGCAACTGCTGACCCGACAGAATGCGAAGATGCAAAATCTAAGAGAAGTTGTTCGATACGAAGACTACGCTCTACTGATATCGTACTTGCGGAGTCACCGAGATCGGCATTTTATCACCCGGAGTGAACACCTCCTCGCGCATCAACGGCGGCTTCAGCACATACCCGCATCCTCCGTTGGCCATGAATTTGCCCTCCTAGACATGAAATAATAGTCGAGTATTGCGGGCATTGCACGCAGAATACCTGAAGATCCATCATGAGACCAGGCGTCTGATAATTGAGTGCGACGATTTGTACGCCAAAATTCCAGAATTCTTGAGGGTTCATATTCGAAGAATCGACTCGAACGCCGTTGGGATAGACGCGGGTGAGAAATTGCTTGGTAACGGCGGAGAACTCGGTGGGGTAGGCGTGAGCAATGCGCAGACAATGGCTCTCGTTAAGGCTACACAGATGTTTCCGCGCGCTGACTGCAAGCAAACGAATATATCCATGAGATTCTAATCTGCTGAAGCGTACGAGATTCGTTGACAGTTTGGAGGTCTTTGAGCTGTGTCGACTGCAGAAATGGACAGATAAGATCGGACAGCTCCTTGCACAGCGGCATGTGACGGTCCACCGATCGTTTAGTCGCTCTTCGTTGTGCTTCCGCGCTCTCGTCTTCCTCTGTCGCTTCGCCCTCGTTCATGTCCCCTTTTGGCAAACGCTTACCCTAAAAATCAGCTCGTTTAGGCCTCGGACACGGGCAACAAATTTATAAATAGGGGAGGGCGCTCGTTACAACCATTCGCCAAGAATGCATTATTAATTCTTCCACTTTGGCTTTTAAAAAATCTAATAGTTTATCAACTAGTATATGCGCCGCATAACTAAGTAAAAATATTCATGGAAATAATTAATATACAAGTGGCTGCTGCATACCACAAGTAGAATTTTGTTTCTGAACGATTCTGGCGTGGGATGGTTATCATCAGTCGTCCAGTCAGTTGGATCGTTCGCGGGGACAAACAGTCGCGATCCGAGCGTCGTACGCAATCGATGCGCCAAAATTTTCTGCCAGGGCGTTCCCATATGCACCTCCAGGCGTACCAGCAGGGGATATCTGATGATTGAAAAGATGAAAGTTGGTTACGTCGAATGAAAAAGGAAACGCACTGCGAGCGTTCAAATGCGAATTCGGAGATAGCAACGAGCGCTTTGGTCAGGGGCAGTCTGGATGTGAGCGTTCGCCCGTGATAGATGACAGGCTCATCGCCTTCGCTACCATCTTCGGCTGGCTCCCACAGGTCGACTAAAACGAATGACTCGATCACGAGTAATGCGACAGTTAGTCGAAATCACAAACGTTCAACAAAACGACAATCCCGCTTTAATGCGCTGACGTAGCCGTCCACAGAGCTCGGTCCCTTCATTTGGTCCTCGACCAGATACGTGTTGTTCGAAGCGGCGATGAAGTACTCATTGAATGGTCGATCCATATCATGGCAGACGGATCGATGCGCCGCGTCGAACAGAGAGCACTCGTCGCACAGCAAATAGTTGGTGAAGCCTAATCAGCCGCGCATCGATACAACTCACTAGAGTGCATCCGCTCACCGTCAACTGTCATAAAATGGTTTGCCTTTCCCTCGGCCGAAGGCTCATACTGCTCGATAATTGCCTGACACAGCTCCTTGGTTACCCCCATCATCTGCAAGTAGTGCTTAGCGGATGAATGCGGTTGATGTGCGGGAGCGCGGGACGAGCGCGGGACACACCCCCTGTTCGGTCTCCAGAAATAGTTGCATGTCTTCGCAAGTGAGGTAGTCCTTGTTAGCGTAGCGGACCATCAGGAAGTAGACTTCTGGTCGGGTGGCGACATCCTTGTACACGTCGACGAATTCGTCGCGCGTGATGCGGCCGCGTTGTTCGTCGGCTTTCGCCGCCGTCACTTCCTAAAGGCGGTCGAATAGAGCGGCCCGAGCACGCGATGGCCCGGGTCGACGCCCCGCTCGACGAAGACGCTGATGACACGCGAATCGAACGCCGCAGACCACATGTGCCTTCCGCGCGCTCGCTGTCCGACAAATCGAATCAGACCACCGCCGATCGAAGCGCCGATTAACAACGACGGAAAGCGCATTAATGAACACATTGAAATCGAGTTGCGACGTCATGTTAATGCCACGACGAAAAAGCCACCCCGCCTTTCAGGTTACTCGCGCACGGTGCTCTTATCATCAACCCACCTTCACGCGGTTCTTGATGCGGTTGACGATCAGGCGACTGTTCAACTGCCGAACGAGTTTCACCGCCGATTTCTCCGACAAGTAGCCTTTCTGTTCCGTGTCCGTCCGATCGAACGTCTCCGCCAGCCATCTGCAGATACACAGCTCGTAAACGCCCTATCGTTGGACAGAGAAACTCTAAGGCAGCACGGATTACGCACCGTTCGCGCAAGGTGGCCATGCCCGTGGCGGCGTCTCCCGAGCCCGATGGACGGCATTCGGCTGGAAAGCGGTAAATGAAGTCCCACTACAATGTGAAATATCAGAAAGCACACGTACAACGATTGCCCGATGATAATGACATCAAGCCCGTCACCCAAATGTTCGCTTCGTCGGCGCTGTTCGCCACCAAATCGAGGCATTCGTATTCGTCCCCGTGAATGATGGAAAAGGCGCACTCTTCCTGAAAGGTTGAATGCGGTGAATGCGGCGAAGGGAAAGGTTTTAGTCGGATTGGCACACCTGCATATCGTTAAGGCAAGCCTCGGACGCTCGCAGAACCTCCGTGTTCCTGCCGACACGAATCTCTTTGATAGAGTCTACTGCGACTAAAGAGCCAAAAGTGTATAGTATGCGGAAGTCACAAAGTGCAGCGCAAACACAACGGACTTCGAGCTTTGTGAGGTTTTTTGTTGGTCGGCGTCCAGCGCAGGTGCGAGTAGTCGGCGTCGAGACTGAAGTGCCGCCGGAATTGGCGGACGTTCGGTCGCACCTTGATCAGATCGGCGCCCGTTTGCATGTGTGCCAAGCAGTCGGCTACTGAAAGTCCCTTCTCATCAGAAACGCCCTCGATCCTACACGTCAACAAGACGCCGTCGGCTGCGCACAAGCGCCGCTGTCCCGAACACGATGCTCAATCGATACGCCGCTCGACGATGCCGAGATTAGCCAAGTTGGCCGCGCGTACAAGACCGCCAAACAGCCGCTCACCGTTTGACACCTTCTTCTCGGACGACAAGCTGCTGAAGCTGACCGTCTTCCTCGCCGGCGACCGCGCCCGCGTGCCCGACTTGATCAACGAACTGCGCAACGGCGACCTAAATCAGTGTCGATTTTGCGCACTCGTTCGTTTGGTGACACGCACCTGGAATTGAAGGGGACGAGCAGCTGATTGACTCCATTATCGTTGTTGCACAACGCCGCCGACAAATCGGAGACGGACGCGACGAGCGCATCGTCGGCGCAGTCGCCGCCACTCATGGCGTCCTGAAAGCCGCGCAGTGAGCAGCTGCGACTGCAATCGCGACACGCGCGCTCGGCCGGCTCTTGGTTGGCTCGAGGAGCTGGGTGTGTTCCGTTGTCCGTAGGACACGCAAGGAGGAGCGCCGATGAGAGGACGGGGATACCGGAGAGAGATTGGCGATAGGACGCGGCGCATTCGCCGAGCCCTGCGGCTCGGCTTCGTCTTCCTGCCCGCAATAATAGGAACAGCTCATCGCCATCTTGTGCTGCCGTCCGTCGGCGGCTAGACTCGGGCATGAAATGAGAGCATAAAAATTACTCGCTCCTCTCAAAGGGATGTCGCGCATGATCGCCGTAGCGCAAAGGCAGTGGTCACACAAAGTAATCGAGAACAGAGCGCGGCGCAAACAACGGCCGCTTCATTATTGATGGGAAACCAGGAGCGCAAGTTGGCTGTGCAGCAACGGGTAGACAGCGGGGACTGCTGGACGACGTCGCGTTGGCGTACTCGACGTCTGGCCATCATTAGCGGTGGCGACGGCCGACGCGGGACCCACAACCGCTTCATCAATCACGACCGACGCGACCGGCCGACCACTCGTTACTCGCTGGCCCTCGAGCAACAAGCTGATGCGACCGAGGCGCATAACGAAGCCACTGCCAATGCCGATCAATGAGCACTTGGGCCGGTCGCTTGGTGCCCAGCTGGACGCCCGCCGCGCCTTCGATCAATCCTGCGCACCACTCCTCCGCTCCTCTCGTCCATCTCCCTCGGCAGTAGCAACATGCGCTCGCTGCTTATCGGCTTTATCCGCAACATGCAAACACTTGTGTACACCTTTACTGCCAATTATCACATAATCAGTACCAATCTTTGAGCGAAACAATAGAAAGCGCCTGACGCACTTGATCAGCCGTGACATTGCCATACCAAGAATGGAATACGACGGTTTTCGTAGCTGTGGTCATCGTGAAGGCGTTGTCATCGAACCAGCCGAGCGCGTCTTCCACTTCGAGCCATACGAGCGGAGCGATCGCCTTACTGCTCAGCACAATCTTGACGCGACCAGCCTCGCCGGTCTCGGACACTTTAAGCGCCGTCACATCGCCGAATGCGTCCGGACCGACATCGAAGAGCCTATTGGGAAGCAGTACGCTGTCCGGCGAGATCACCGAACCGGACGAATCCAGCAGCCGTGCGCGAATGATAAAATCTGTCGACTGCGCTTTAACCGATCGCTTTTTGTGCACACGCTCAGTCAGCGGCACGCCGACGGCGCTGAGCGCGCGAATGTTCATTTTGACCCGGTATGTGTAGACCGGAGTGAAGCCGTTGGAATACGCCAATTGATCAATGACCACAGTCGCATTGGGCACGTCCGTCGTCAAATCGGACACGACCGTTACTCGTAGCGTGTCCGTTTCGTCCATGTACAGCGAAACTATAAGTGGCGCGAAAAAGCGTCGAGCGAAGTAGTGAGTCGCCTTCCAACGCAGTCCATGGTCGATCGACGACCAAGACGGCGCGGCCCAAATGTCGTTCAACTGCCAGTACAGCGCGCACATAGTCTTACCCAACCCGGCGCCGTTCAAATCTGAGCGCCACCTGAAAGGCCATCAAAATAATGAGAGCAGTTGGCGCGCGCGGAAGCGGGCGAATGAGCGAGCGCGCACTGAACTGACCTACGGTAGTGCTCCGTTTGGGCCTGGTAAGCGATGCCTTGGTGCATCTGGGACAGGTAAATCATCGCGTCAAGAAAGCTTGTGTCATTCAGTAGATTCGATGGGCAAACGGCCAATGTATCGTAAGCGTCGTGGAATGTGCGACCTTCGGCGAACTTGGCGCGGCAGCCGGGGATGGCAAAGTGAGAAAAGGCCATAAAGAGCATTTCGATGTTGCCGGCAATGTGGTGCTGTCGATGAAGGAGCAAGGAGCCAAAGTAGTTCCAGTCGTCGGTGCCGATAGCTTGTCGAAGCGTAGCGCCGGTCGGCAGCGATTGGTAGCCGTACTCGGACGCGCAACGAGGAATCATGAACGTCGACTCCTTCCAAGCGTCGTTTAGATAATCGTAGAAGTGGATGTCGCCGAACGCCGGATCGCCCGGCTCGCGAGCCACTCCGCCTTCCCTTCAACAGCAGCCGTGTTTATTATTACAACAATAAATGAGCAGCGTACATTTCCGTCTCCACTCCATTCGAAGGACTCGATAGCACGTACGGTCGCGATCCGAAATCCACCTCGCGAACAATTGGAGCGATCGTGTCTTTGTACAATTTGACGTAGTCTTTCACCATGGCATCTTCCGGGAAGTTCTCCTCCCGCCACCAGTGACCTCTGATGGCGACTTCATTTTCGTTGTTGCCGGCCCAAATGACAATTGACGGATGGTATTTGAGACGATTTACCTGCAAGCGACCGCCGTCCACTCGCATTCAATCGTTCAACAGTGTGGTTGCTATTTAATCAGACCTGCTCGACGAGCTCGGCTCCGACGTTGGAAAGAAACTCCGCGTTGGTGGGATAGAGTGCGCAGGCGAACATGGCGTCTTGCCAAATCATAATTCCCGCCTTGTCAGCCAGTCGATAGAACATATCCGACTCGTACACGCCGCCGCCCCACACTCTCACCGCATTCATGTTCGCTTCGCGCATCGACGCAAACAGAAACTCAAGGCGGTTCTTGTCTACTCGAGATTGAAACGGATCTGCGGGTATCCAGTTCGATCCTGCAGGCGAAGAAGATATCGGTAAGATGTAGTCATTATTAGTGGCGCACCCTTCAGAAATACAGGGACGTCGTTGATTTCAAAGAAAAACGTTCGTCCTTTGCTGGCGTTCTTATCATCGACCAGGTCTTGCACGAGACGAACGCTACGAAAGCCGATTTGAATGATATCCGACATGATCGGCTTTTCGTCTGCAAAAAACCGATGCGACAATAATCAGCAGAAAGTTGCGAGATTATTACCTGGAAAAGTGAGCGATGCTTGAACGTCATACAACTTTTGAGCGCCATATCCGTTCGGCCACCACAGCTGCACGTCGCCGGATGGAACAATCAGGTTCAGACTGACGACCGTCGGACCGCCGCCTGTGGAACGAACGGTGACACTCTGGCGAATGGCCAATTCGGGTATCCGAACTGTTGCTGCGATGTCGACTGCCTCCGCGCAATACAAGAACAGCTCAACGTGTACACTCCACGCGCCTTGAAAACAAATTTGACGTTAATGTGCTTCTTATATACTGTATCTCTGTAATCGAATCAACCAACCGTCATCAGCCGCTCTCACTGGAACTGCAGAGATACGCCGGAAAAAGCAATAATCGACTGGCTCGATGAAAACGTTCTTCCACAGGCCGACAGTCGGGAACGACGGTCCCCAGTCCCAGCTGAAGCTCGACTGAGCTTTCCGAATGAAATTTGCATGACACTGTCCGTGCTGAACCGTCAGAGGGCAGCTAGGGGGGACGCTGTGACCAACCGATAGCTGAAAGTGCCTCGTCCTATCGGTAAGCCATATCAATCAGCACATCGCCCAAATTCGAAGCGCATAGTTTAGATAGTCTGACGCTAGCTATGAACGGAGAATCAGTCTTTGGTGTGCCCTACGAAAATGGTGGGACGCGTGTTTCGAATTTTAACCACTTTCTTGTCCCACTATTCGTACCGTATACTGCTCTTCCCGACGCTTGGCGTACGTCACGGGCGACTGAAAGTGCACAGTAAGCGTATTATCGCCCGCTTTGAGGACGCGCTTGACATCAACGACGACCGCCCGAAATTGATTGTCGCAGGTTGCCACGAGTAAACCGTTGATGAGGACGTCAGCCACCGTATCCAAGCCTTCGCTTACGAAAACAAGCGATGATCTCTGCACACCATTGGATGATCAACACAGACAGTGCGAGGAAAGAGAAAGTTTACTTTTAACAACGCTGCATCGACGTTAAACACTCGTTCGTAAGTCCAGTTCGATGAAGCGATCCATTGCAACGATTCACCGTTATTGCCAATTAGGGGGTCAGGGATTAGTTTTGCATTTCGCATGTCCGTAAAAATGTCGCCCGGCACATGAGCCGGTCCGGCGAACTTGGCCACTTCGGGGTCGGAACCGCGGAACGACCACTCAGAACCGGTCAAATCGATCCTTTGTCCATCACCAGCGTGCACCATTAACCAAAGCAGGAGAGTAAAACGCACCATGGTTAAACAGCCTTAAACATTGCGTGTGCAGGGTAATGTTTGCAGACTATTACTGTAAGTGGTACGGCGCCGTTCGGAATTATAACCGCAGTCGCCAGACGACAAATGAGAGCCAAGTAAGAAATTTATTGCACAGAAAGAGTCATAAAAACGCATAATGCAACAGTGGCCAGAACGCCACTCACAACCGGTATTTATTATAGCAGTGAATTAATTATGCTCCGGTCTAAGAACTCAAACTAAGTGCGCGCTTCAGCAAAAGCTCCACAGTGTGCTCTTCGGATTCGGACGAGTCTGAAATGAGCGAATAGACGGTGTGGGGCAGCAATAAGTATAAGCGGCGAGTACCTTGATTATCTCCATCGCCGGTAACTTCCTTCTCGAGCGCCAACTTTTGCTTCGCGCACTTGAGCATGTGGACTTCGACGGTGTTTTCGGAGATAAGTCGTATCACAGTGACCTCTCTGAGAAGGAAAAGGATTTGAAAACGCAACTTGAATGTAAAAAAGTATTACTTGGTTTGGCCCATGCGATGACAACGATCCTCGGCCTGCCGGTCGTTGTACGGGTTGAAGTCGATGTCGTGCAGAATGATGAACGACGCCGACGTCAGGTTGATGCCCAAGCCGCCCGCCTTCGTCGACAGCAGAAACACGAACAGGTCAGAATCGCCATTGTAATCGTCGATCAATTCCTTTCTGAAATCACCAACTTGTTAGCAAACTTGATTGAAGCGTTGCTAATCTCTATTGTGCATAAAATAGAATAGTGACGCAAAAACCTCCACCTTCCACAAAAATCCCCATTGGGCTCGTGTCATATTGCGCTCTTTTGCTAAAGTCGTATTCAACACAATGTACTCCCTAAGCGCGACTAAGTACGCGATATGAAACTAGCCGACTGGCTCGCGAATGACTGCTTCGCCAACAACATTACTGCTCGAAGACAAGTCCAATGCACACGCATACCTATCTAGAACTTTAGTCGAGCCATCTAGTCGAACAAACGCATGACCGCGGAGTTCGAGATAGACTTCGAGAATGTCGAGTACGGTAGTGAACTGACTGAAGAGCAGAACTTTTTCGCCCTAAAAGTTAAGGTTGGCTTAAAGAATATGTCGCAACGATACTTGCCCGATTCTTGATGCGCGGCAGGATTTCGTCAAGAGCTTCGCACTTGCCCGAATCCAGCACAAGTTTGTCGGATAGCGCAAACTAAATGTCATCTCGGTTATTGAAAATGAATTGTAGCGACTTTCAACGACCTTCTCGGTGCTCGAAAATGTTTTACACAGTTTCGAAATAGCAAAGTCCGACTTTTCGCACAGACTCTCCGCCAAATATTCGGGCTTCTTCGTTCGGTAGGGAGCTTCCTAAACAAAGTAAGCGCCATTAGAAGAAAGATCAATATGAACAAATGGGTCAAGGGCGAATAATGCGCACATTACGAACGAGACGTTTGGCAATCTGTTCAATCTGCTCGTCGGTGTAATGGCGCCGATGCAAGAGCGGATGATTGGCGGCTTTGCGCAACTGCATCAACTGCCCCGCTCCGTTCAGCGGCTCGCCTTCCTCTGCCATTGCTCGGTACTCTTCGACGACGCTCTCGTAGATGGCGGCCTGCGCCGGCGTCAGTCGACATTCGCGGACCTCATCCGTCTTCGCGGGCAGGGATTGCAGCACCTAAACATCCGTCATTATCTCCACTATATAGGGGAAACTTTTTGATCAGTAACGAGTGTTGAGACCGGATACCGTAGAACGCCAAATTTAGCCTATCTTTAGCACGCAGTACGTCAAGGAAAGTCTTAGGAAAGACTGTTTTGCCGTTACCGAGTGAAAAACTTTCCCTATAACAACCAATCGCATACATTTTTCTTTAGTCTGCGCAAAATGAACGGCTGAAGAATCGCCTTTGCCTGCTCGATTTTCTCCTGTTCGTATAAGGCGCTGGTCTGGGCGCCGGTCGTCTTCTGCAAGCGACGAAGGAGTGAAATGCGTTATAGCGAGCAATACCGCGCTCATCGCAGACCTGCTGAAACTGCTGCAGAACTTGATTGATGTCGCTCAAGTAGTCGGTAAACATGGAGGTCATAGTGAAGTACATCAGGGAGATCAGTTCCATCAAACTGTTCTGCAGCGGCGTACCAGTCATCAGAAGCTTTCGCTTTCCCTTAAAACAAACAAAAAGTACATAAAAGTACCTCGGCGAGTTTCTGCTTTCATAGTCGCTATCATACCCTGATCTTCATGAGATTTCTGTAGCGCGCCGTGGTGCAGCTTTTCAGCATGTGCCCTTCGTCGTAAATAATGTAGTTAAGACGGAAATTCTTGAAAAACTGCCGATCGTCAGACTTGGATGAAACCATGTTGTAGGTGGTCAGCAGTACGTCGGTTGTCTAAACGAGACAATGGGGTCATGAGAACAACTGACGGAGGAAGTGCGTACGAGGCGGAATTCTTTTCGATTCGCAAGATAGCGCAACTGTTTGCGTTCTTCTTGACTTCCATAGTAAGACATCGTCTTGATCGACGGACACCACTTCTGCAGTTCGCTCATCCAATTTTCTGAAATGCACATTCTTCGTCTGATCATTCAAATCAGCTGGTCGCCGTGTACACTGCTCCTACACAATTATACAGTACAAAGAAATGGGATGATAGCAATAGATACGTGAGTTGCCCCGACATCGGCCCTCCATTGGAAAATGACGATAGTGCCGAACGAACCGATTGTAGAGGAAGGTACGACGATCAAGTGCGGTCCCTTCACGCCGACCTCTTTGAGATGCGCAAGGAATGAAATCACTTGAATTGTCTTTCCCAATCCCTAAAGACATTTATGAACCATATCAAATGAGAAAATCACAAATACACCTACCATTTCATCGCCAAGAATCGTATTCAATCCTAATTTGTGCATAAGTACCAACCAGTTGAGTCCGACTTGTTGATATGGATGCAAAATACATCTGAAATAAAAGTTGCTAATAATATTTTAATAATTAAGCAATATTTCAATAATAAATAAAATAATAAAACAAATAATAATGAAAAATAATCCTAGCGGGTTAACAAAAACGCCAAATTGTGCACGCACTGCTTGGATAGCAAGGCGGGCTGGCGAGCCAATTCATCGGAAGGCAGTCGCCGCAGAGCGTCTTCGATGGCGAGCGATTGGTGCTTGCAGTCGGCGAGAATGTTGTCGAGCACGCTTCGATTCGATAGGAAATCCACGTACGACGCCGCAATTGATCCGCTAATTCCGCGCATCTTCGAGTTGGCCAATTTATCGCACTGAAATATGCACTCGTGTTGCGATATGACGCATAAGCGAACGACCAACCAAATCCTCGTAGTCATCGAAAGGACGAACAGACTCGATGTACTCGACCGCTTTGGTGGAGCATTTCGGCGCAGTCATGAGCTCGTCTGCGCCAGCTTCGTTGAAGAACGCTACGCACTGTTGCTCGAGCTCCGAACTGGAGAGTCGTTTGCGCGGCGGTTTCGGCGGCAGCGAATAGAGAGACGACCGACTGGCCTGATCGTCATCGTCGTCTTCAACAGTGAACTCCTGATCAGACGCGTTGTCGCTGAGTTCGGCGATGTCGTCATCGCTGTCATCGCCTTTGGCCAGCCTACGAAGCCGTTCGGAGCGCAGTTTCTCGCTGACTCCCTTCAGCGTGTGCAAATCAGTGATATTCTTTGGCGATTCTTCGGGTGATCGCTCCGCAGAGCGGCGCGTTCGTTCGCCATTGGCGTCCGGTCGTCGCCCGATAACCGTCAGATCTTCTTCCGATGACGACGAACTAATAACTACCCGCCGTTTGGCCACTGGTCGGTCGCGCGACTTGTCGCCCGTTGGTCTATGCTCTAGCCGCGGTTTGCTCAGCCAAACTGGTGATGCCCCTTCGCTCGACGACGATGGCAATCGACATCTGATATAGAAGAACAAATGTAAATGCGTGAGACAATGGAATAATTATGCAATAGTTTATCATATTGCGAAAGGTTAGTGTCATATTTTTGTTAGTATGCCCTCTCCATGTCAACTATAAATGTTTAAAGTTTTGTACTTGTAGAATGACAATTGTACCTTTTCTGTGATTGATTCGTAGATGGCAACGATTCGATTGTTTCATCTTCCTCGTCGGACGACAAGATTGCCTTCTTTCGACGTTGCACTGTAACACAATATCAACGTTAAATTCCATTTTCCATTAGGTTTGCTAATTTTATGTCATCAAAAATAACCAAACTCCAAGAAGATGGTTCGTTTCAAAGAAATGAATTTCATAGAGTTAAAAGAATATAAATACAAGCTCAAGAACACGAACTTACCACCATTGGTCGAACCATTCGAGCTCTGGCTATCCTTTGAGTAATCGACTGTCGCGTCCAGGTGCTCTTCGGATTCGATGCCGTTTGCACTGGACAGCACGTTGCAGTCTTGACTAGCCGATCCGCCGTATTTCTTCGTACCGTTGCTTATAGATTTTACAACCTGAAAGAATATAACACTATTATTATAAATAATATGAAAAACAGGAGAACATTCATGATTTCTTATGAAATCGACGTTAAGGGGGCAGCAACGTAGCCATTACCAAGTCAAGAAACTCTTAGCGAAATTCTGCACTATGCTTCATAATAACTATATAGAATTACTTCTGGATAGTTCTGAACACGATTATGATACCAGTCCAATGCGAGGAATCAACTAATTTATTATTGAATAGACGAAATCTGTGCGCGTAGAGATGATACACACTGACCTCGTGATACGGAACTGGAGTGCATTTGAAGCTTTGAAGTCGCTGAACGCCATTCATGGCGTTGGCGGTTCTTTTTCCGAGCCGAATAAGACGTACTGTTCGCAGTTGCGTTGACAGCTGTATCGGCGTTTCTTTCCCCCTATCACAATTGAGTCATTATTGGCATGTCTTTCAATAGTATATTAAATACAGGAGAACGCGGATAAATAAGTAGTCTTCTTGATTGCTGCGCTAATCCATACTCTACCGTGGTTCTATAGCATTCTTGCTTCTAATCGATTACAAAAAACGTAATCAAAACGCAATATAACATGAAACTTGGCTGAAATAGGAACGGGCCCGTCCCCCACACCCACCTGAACCATGTCTTTGCTTTAGCAAAAGTATAAAATCGATTTGAAACACTACGCCAAAATCGAATATTTATTTCCTCCCGTCTATTTACGCTACGTTGCGTCTGTTTTCCCTGCTTGTGCCTTGCGACTACCTACCGTATCCAGTTCCGTCAGTACGTTGCTCTCAGAATGAACATTTCGCGCGCGTGACGATTTGGCGCGAACTATTGTCACGACCTTATTAATCTTAAAAAATACTTTCAGCGCTAATAACTGCACGGAAGATCATTTAATTGAAATTTTGTACTTGTTTTTTGATATCGCTTAGTTTGCCACATACCCATGTTATCAACTCAGAAAGGGAAAGTATCGAAATGTCAGCCAGTTTATGGTCAGATCGAGATAATTCAGTTTAGATGGTTAGTTAAATAGTTTAGATTCGTAGCTCAAAAACGAACCAGTTCAATAATAAATCCATTCAGTGTAACAAGCTTAAAAGACTAATGTTTTCTGTTTTTCAGGTTCCTTGGCGATTTACCAGGTATATGTCATTGTGAGCTATTCGCCTGAGAGCAGCCTGTACTGCGATCAACTGACTTACGTCTACGCTTTCGTTTTCGTAACAGTTATGTATGCCGGTGGTCTTTGCATTGTTCTGTTTACATTTTGATGCTGCTGTTATATTAGGCTGGCTGGAAGGGTCGGAATGTTAGTATTTATTTAACGTAGACGAACATTAAATGCTATTATACCATTCACTTTATTCGCTGCGATGCATTATTTTATTGGTCGTCTCGAAGAATTTAAGTATGATATTTGCGTTTCGGCGAGCGTACACGATCGGTAGATAGGATCTTTATTTGGGACACAGCGAATAGTTAATATACTTCCCGGTCCGGTCAATCACGATCTTCTCTTTTTGAGTATGTTGATCAAATATTTAAAGGGATTATGACTCGGCTATAGACACAGGATTTGTACTTAGCACCGCTGCAAGTGAATAGATTAGGGAAAATCAATAACACGTTCATTCTTTAAGTTGATCAGTTGCTGTTCGTCAAAATCGAGGATGCTGCCAAGCACTTCCTTCGTGTGTTGGCCCAGGGAAGGCGGTGGCAATCGTATTACATTGTCTGCTTGACTAAATCGTACTGCCGGACCTGGCAAACGGTGACATTAGCGTCAAGATACTAAGAGGTAGAGAACAGTACCAGTCATTTTGATTGGTCCAGCTTTCGGATGCAAAAGGCTCTTCACAAGGTCCAAATGCTTCACCTAAACGGCTTATCATCATTATCATCACAGCGCTGTGCAAAGATTCAATTGTAGACTGTTCACCTGGGGATTGTTGAAGGCGCCTTCCATGTTGTTGACGGGACCATTCGGCAGCGTGGCGTTCTCGAAAGCTTTCTCCCAAAACTGGAGCGGCTGCTCGGCGAATCTACAATACACATTTTCAACGTCTACAGCCATTGCCGAAGTTGCGTGCCGTTGTGAAAGAGTGTCGATGAGCAAGCTGCGGTTGTGCACCCGATCGGCGTTGCTCTTGTAGAGCGGCGACAACGCCAAATCGGAGAGCTGAACTAGGGCGCAAAGTTCGGCAAAGGCGGCGTCGTTGCCAGCGCCGACGACGAACCATTTCTGGTCGCTGGTCTTGAAGGCCTGATAGGGGACGATGCTCTCATGCGCTGTGCCCCACCGCCGGCCGTCGATGCCGGCATTCAGGTAATTGCTGCCGATGTTGACCAACGTTGCGATCTGCATTGTTCACATTCAACAAATGCGGAAGTGAGCGAATCGACTCTACTGTCGCGCACCTGCGTCGCCATTAGATTGCAGTCGATCGCTTGTCCCTGTCCGGTCGCTTGCCGCTGCATTAACGCGGCCATGATGGCGCCGTGTGCGTACAGCCCGGTCAGCATATCCACGACGGCGACCCCCGCCTTGCACGGCTCTCCGTCTGCAGGGCCGGTAATGTGCAGCAGACCGCCAACTGCTTCGGCGATCACGTCATATCCGCCTTTGTTCGCCCACGGACCCGTTTGTCCGTAGCCTGTTACACGTGTAATAGTCATAAGACATTCGTTCAACGAAATGCATACAGACACACGCACCGGTTATCGAGCAATATACCAACTGCGGCGACTGCGCCGAGAGCGTGTCGTAATCTAAACCAAGACGTTTCAGATTGCCCGGCTTGAAATTCTCCAGAACCACATCGCATTTGGCGGCCAGTTGTCGGGCGAGCTGTTGGCCTTTGGGGTGTTTCAGGTCGATTGCGACGCTCTTCTTGTTGCGATTGATGCTCATGAAGTAGCAGCTTTCTCCGTTGACGGCGGGAGGTTTCCAATTGCGAGTATCATCGCCGACGCCTGACAAGGGCGCAATAGTCGATCAACGACGGCGAGGACACAATTGTCAGACTGCACCTGGTCGCTCTACTTTCCACACTTCCGCGCCAAGATCTCCCAGCAGCATTGTGCAGAAGGGGCCGGCGAGAACGCGCGAGAAGTCCAAAATCCGCACATTCGCCAGAGGAGAAAATTTGCTCGCCATGATTGCCTTAACAGAGCAAATGCGCGCGCTATCCCCGCTTGTCTCAACGTTTGACATGATCAGTATCATTTCATTCATCATGGAATAAAGTCGTATGCGACGGAGAGAATTATATCTCGTTTGCATCGGTTTTCGCTAGATAACATGAAAACTCCTTTCATATATTTCTCAGCCTCATAAGAACAACGAGCAACCGAATGGGGTGAAAAGTGAACAGTAAATTAGTAAATTGGCACATCATTGAGTATGAACTAGATGCGTAGGGAATTCAATTAATCACCGAAAATTAAAACTGCACCACCGATGTACAAATATANAGTAAATTAGTAAATTGGCACATCATTGAGTATGAACTAGATGCGTAGGGAATTCAATTAATCACCGAAAATTAAAACTGCACCACCGATGTACAAACATAGTATGGAGACAAGTCATTGGCAGGTATGGATACACGGAATGGCCAAATTCATCGGCACGATCACTCTGGAACAGAGTTGTACAGCAAGACGGCAAAGCAGACCACAGCCGATCCGAGCAAGAAAAATCCACCAATGTGAACGTTGGCAAACATCCAATAGGACATGATTACGACAAGAATGATGCTGAATGCCGACGCGAAGCTCTTGTGCAGATTATCCAAATGTTTCATCACAAGGGAAATGTAAATGCCTCCCATGCCCAACAATCCTAAAAGAAATTCATTGCAATCTGCGAATGGCAACGATGGAAGTGGACGAAACTGACCAACGATACAATACACTTTGGAGTCGTAGCCGTAGAAGAAGCCGACTCGGCTGATATTGGCGCCGTCCTTGACGACGCACGCCAACGAGGCGCTGATGATGCCGCACGTGTACATCTGAAGGTTGCGTATCCAGAACGGAGTCGACCCTCCGTCCTTCAGCATCTTCTCAAAGTAGACGCCTAAATATGTCCATCGAATTAGCAATCACTATGGGCGACAACGATCCACGGCCTCTCTCTCACCAGCAAATCCCGCAGTGAAGCACGTCGACAATACCGCTATCAGTCCGAGCGTGTAATTTTTATCCGAGTCGTTTGATGTGGAATTTTCAGCCGCCGCATCCATCTGCACTGCGGCGACGCCGGCGAATAGCAAAGTGATGGCGAACCAACGACGCGCGGAGTAACGCCGTCGCAGCATAATGACCATAAAGACGGCCGTAGTGACCACTTTCAGCTGAGTGGTCACCTGGTACACGCCGGCGTCGAGGTTCGACAACGCGACAAAGTCCAGATTGTTCTGCACTGCGTACGCGATCGAAGGCACCGACATCTTCAGCAGTTCCATGGGACGACCGAAGAATTCAACGTCGAGCAATCGACGCACCGAGGCCATGTCGTACTGACAAGAACGGAGGAGACAGCAGATGGCGATCAGCCATTTAGTGAATTCGGCCAGTAGCACCACTGACGAAGAATTGTACACCTTGTCGGCGGGGGTCGAATTTCGCGTATAGCTGACCATCAGCGTGTAGGCAGTCCACATGAATGTCATGGACACGATGACGTAGGCTTTGAAGAGAAAGTCTCTCTTCGAATCATGCTTCGTCTCCCGCGCGATGGTACGCGGCAGGATCATTCCCTCTGCATCTTTGCTCTTCGCCATTGCGCTCAGTCCGTGATGCTCGGCCGACGCCGACGAAGCGGAGCCTTCTTCCACCAACTGATAGGGTGGTCGGGCGTGTAGATTGGTGCTACTCTAAAACCAAGCACTTAGCTCATGAAAAGCCCGCGGTCAGCAAGCCCGACAAAACCCTTAAACATTCTTATCGCTATGACATACAAGCGCCTAGCAACAGTGCAACTATTTAACATCCCAGCGAGACTTTGTTTGCACGCGGACGCCTGGTTAGCGCAGGACGCTATATTTTGTATGGTGATATACGGTAGATGTTAAATTTTTTATACTAATATAAGGCGCTTGTCTACGTTATAGTATTCTAATCTTTCTTCAAATATAAAAAATGCAATGCAACGACCAGTTGATATTGAGCAAATTAAAAGTAATACGTGATCATTTTAATTAAATGATTAATTCACATGCAATAAAGAAGCGCGTTGGAATAGCAAAAACGGCACCATTTGCACTGTTGATCTGCTGGAAACTGCAGCACGAAGAGCGGTTCACGAAGAACGAAGTTAATATGACTTGCTTCCTTCGATATCAGCGCTCCTCTTGTATCGCTTAATGAAGCGCAGCCATCCTCAGCAACAATCAGCGCGCAGTTTCCTTGATTCTGCGTAGCCTATTCTTTCTACCCTGCGCTGCTTCTAGCGATTGCAATAAAACGCTGCATTAACCGATCTGTGAGCGAATGGTAGAATGCGTCGTGGGGGTTGATGACCAACGTGGCGTCGAACCCGGACGGAATCGGGGCAGAAATTTGATGCGCACGGCAGAGTGCAAAAAGCGTGAGTATCAATTCATGTCATTATGTATGACAATAATGCACAATTTATTTCATAATACCGTAACTGTTTTTCTCATGCTTGGCGGAAACTCTTCCAGTGTCAGGCGGGCAGCGGATGGCGAATCGTGCTTTGTGTGAGCCGTGCGCTACGTGCATGGTGACGTCCACATAGCTCTTCGTCCGTGTGAGCAATGCGCCCACTCTGGCAGTAAGATGACATTGCACCCAGCTGTTAAGAACACGCTTGCTACTGTGTCCAGTAGACCAATCGAATGAACAATATGAAACGCATCATGGTTCGGTGCGCGCTGTCACAAGCGTTGCTTATATCGACGCTGGTGGCTCATATAGGAGCCAGCTTTAATTTCGAAGAAGTTGAACGCGCCATATACGATGTGAGTTTGGATGGCGAGCCATTTAGTGCTCAAGAAGTGCTGAACGCGAGGCGAGCTCATGGCGACCAGCTTCCATTGGTAAGTTTGTGACTGCACCGCACTTTCTGTGTATTCATGGTATATTTATTTAAGGAAGAGGCATATCCAGAACTTCCGGAATCTTCATCACTTGTACTTGCAAACGAGTATGGCCAAAAAGTAAGAAATTACGTTGATAGCTTTTTTCTATTTAAATTATGGAAGTATTTATTCATGTTTATCATGAGTTTGTGGCTCCTAAAGAGTTGTTGAACTATGAGTGGATACCATTAACATACCGAACACGTTTAGTTCGTATGCGACATTCCCGATGCTTCAAGCGGCTACGAACGGGAGCGTACCGCCGCCGACTTTGGCAACTTCACAGTCGACAACGTCACCGATCTGATCGGCGTGGCGTTTTCTCTGCGCCCTTGTCTTAAAAAGGTCGGTCGTGTTTGATAAATTCTATACTATTCTAGATATACGCTTCAAAATAGCCCATTGAACAGTTTTGTTTTTTAGACAATTGCATGGTGGACTTACGAGGTTTGCTACGGTCGCGAAGTTAAGCAGTATCACTTGAGCGGTGCGTTTATCTGCTTCCATCAAGTTCCATTGTGATTTTGCCTGTTTTTTAGGCAGGGATATTGTTGGCGACATCGTTCATTTGGGCTATTTCAATCGGAACCTAGAATTGCCCGATTTGACCGTCCGTCGTCGAACGCAGTTGCATTTTTCGCAAATGTACGACGGGGGCACTTTGTGCGAACTGAGCAGCCAACTGCGGAAGGCGGAAGTTCGGGTAATGGAGTTGATAGATTGGTGGGGGACGTCGCTTTAATGATGATTGCTTCTTGTAGTACTTTTGCGACGACGAACTGGGCAGCACGGATGCGTTCATATACCGCGTCGATGAGCCCGCTACCTGTCAGTACGAGCTGACCGTTCACGTGGGCTCGCTCTGCGCCCTCAAGGCCTTTGCGCCCGTCGATCAGCCCGCCCCTCCGCAGGCCGTTGTCTGTCGACCGTTGCTCGCACCCGACCAGGCCGCCGCCTACGCCCAGAAGAAGGTCGACCTCGAGAGGAAAGTGGCCGACCAGAAGGAGCGCGAACGGCGGGAAGAAGAGCGAAAGAGACAGGAAAGCGAACTCGAACGCCGCCGTCTGCGAGCCAAGCAACCGCGACCCGGCAAAGAAAGAGCCGCCCAAGTCGATTCTTTAGTCGATCAATACCGATCGATGATGGAGACGGCTGTTCAAAAGCAAGCTTCTGGTACGCTTTCGGTGTTGGAATAATTGTTAGACGAAACAACGAATGCAATGCTTTCAGCGCTGGGCGAAGATCCCGCCGCTTTTCAAGTGGTCAACTTCGACCTAAATCTATTTGGCGATCCAGCTGGTGCGGGCGTCTTTTATGGCAGCCATTCAACTATTCTGAAACAGTAACTAGCATATTTGCAGAAGCCGAAGACGATGAAACGGAAGAGGATGTAAAGCGCGGCGATTTGTGGTATTACTTCAATGACAAGAGATGGCACAAGAAGGACTTTCCGTCTTACGGCGCTCTCGCCGACGACGCCGACGACTCTGATGAAATCGACGAGTTTGAACGGCAGTTGATGCAAATTTCGTCGGGCGCACTTAGCGGCATGGATAAGAAAATGCTGAAAGATAAAATGATGGAAGAATTCGACGAGATTATCGCGGAAGGGAAGGAGGAAGTGCCTGTGGAGGACGAGGAGAGAGCCGATCGGGACAGCGTCGCCACTCTCCAGAAAACGCTGGCCAAATTGCTCGACAGCTTGGAAAAAACCGAGCAGAAAGTCAAAGGCTCCGTTCAATCTTCTCCACCTCCCGCTGTTGAGGCCGCTTCGGCCGCGGACCAAGCCGGCGTTGATGAGGCGACAGTGGCTGACCAGCCCGGTGGAACTGATGGACGAGTAAAGGTTAGAATTGGGGTGATCTACGGCCGCAAAGTCCTTAAGAGTATCGCATACTTAGCTAATCTGTCTGTTTCTCACTCTGATTGCAACACTCATTGCTAAATTATCTATTATTTGGGAGATAGCAAACGGATTGTTTCTAGGTCCGCGTACGCAAAGTTGACTCGTCGGCAGTGGAAGATTACAACGTTCGAAAGAAAGTGAATTCTGAGACACAAAGGCTAGAGGAACAGTTGACGGAACGACTGAAAAAGGCAGGCTTTAACGCAAACGGTTGGTCAATATTACGTTTGTTTCGATGCAAAGTCGTTGATCAGTAGCGTTTTAGGGCATAAAGTGCAAGTAAAAGTGATCACCAGCGGCTACTACGACGAACAGAAGGAAGAGTTCCACGTGCTGAGCGCCGAAGAATCGGAGCAGTTCTCCAATCTGATCGTTTCGATGCTTGGCGGCGACAATGAACAGAACAAAGAGAAGACCAGGCAGCAAATGATGGAGCTCAACTACGCCTTCAGTTGGCGCGGCGGCGGCGATGGCGATGACGAAAATGAGCAAATGGCGGACTAGCGATGCACTGACACTTGATGACTCTTACAGGGATTATTGGGCGTCGAGTGTACTTCTTCAAACTGCCCGGTTTTTCAAACGCTAAAACCCAAGAGAATAGTTGTGCGTTCTTGGCAATTGTTTGACAAGCTTCGTCTACGCTTGTAACAGTTTCGAAGTATACTCGACGCCGCCTACTTGTTTTTAAATGTGACATAAAATGTACCAAAAGAAAGTGTGATATTGTTCCTGAATAGGGACGTTTTTTGGCTGTTACGTTCTTGTTGTTCCTACATAAAATTCTATGGGTTTCTGCGATGCGTGGATGAAGTTTTCATTGGTTTCATTTCATTGTTTCACGACAATACCTATTGCTGTGATTCGTTAACGGTATAATACTTGATTGTTGTGTTAAGATAAAGCAATGGATCGTCTGGAACCACTGGAGCGATTGGAGAAGGATTACTACTTGGGCGAAAAGGGCGGCTGGTTCAGCGACGGCGAGAACCGAGACAGCGACAGGTTGATGCCGCTTGTTATGCATATATTGGGCTCACGTCTCATTTCTTATTCAGCTCGGATGACGAGGTGCAGAAAAAGTATGCCGCCATCGCCGGCGTTAAGCTGTGCTCTTCGTCTAATAAGCGAGCCTCTAAGCGCAAGGACGACTTCGAGAGCGACATGGATGGCGAACTGGACGCCGCCTTCAGCAAACACACCACCGATCTCGTCGCCGCTTCTTTGTCCGACGACCGTCCTTGCTCGAGCGACGCTGCGCCAACGATGAACGACAAGAAAGAAAGCAAGAAGAGAGTTCATTTCAAGGAAGACGGTAGCTCTTAATAGGTGTTCGTGGCGTTGAATGAATGGGGATGTTGCAGAGGACGGCATGAAACGCGAGGATGAAACGGTCGATCCCCTGTACGATCCAAACGAAGATGAGGATAATGAAGCGTGGGTGGCCGAGCATCGCCGATCTCAGCGTCAAACTCCGCAGCAGCCGTGCGAGGGGGAAGACGGCGACGCGCTGCCGAATAGCGACGCCGTTCTGAGCTGTCCGGCGTGCATGTCGTTGCTGACGCGCGATTGTCAACGGTTGGTGGAACAAAATTAATCGCCCTCTTCTACTGTTATCTCATTTACAGCCACGAATTGTACAAAACTCAGTACCGCGCAATGTTCGTGCAGAATTGTCGCGTGGTCGAAGGCGAGACTCTCTATATGCCTTCTACGTCTGAGAAGCGGACGCAGAAGCGTAAGCGGGACAGTGAGAACCCTCTCAAGGCGAACGCTCGTTTGGTTTCGTCGTCAGTGCCGAACGACTGCAAGCCAGAAGACTTGTTCCGCCCCGTCGTCTGCGCCGTCTGCAACACGGAAATCGGCGTCATCGATAGGGACGATGTGTATCACTTGTTCAATGTTCTCTCTGGCTATTCATAATTTTCTTCGCCCAACCAGTCTCAGAAGTAAAGTCGTAAACGACGTATAAAGCGTAGAGGAGTGATCATTGCGGCTATATGGCCGCGCGTCTAGCGGACGTTGCCGACAGTGTTAAGCGCCTGTAACGCGCAAAATAAAATTGTTTTTGTTCAGTTCAATCCAGCTATGAGCGGACCGCCGTTGGAACACGTGCGCGCCACAGCCCCTCCGTATTCGTCGCCTCCGTATGGCTCGACTGCGCCAGGCGGCCCTCCCCCGCACTATGGCGACGTGCCACCAACATACGACGACATTAATGACCCCAACGGTATCGTTCCTTATCACCCCACCTGTTCGATTTCGGAGCAATACTTGTTGCAGCCGCCCCACCCAGCTACGATTCGCTGTACGGCGAGTTTCGTCAAGTGAACAACCCAAAGGGCTTGTTTCACTTCTTCGTCAAAGCTCTCGGTGTGATCATCGGTACAGGTACGTAGTGGTGCTTTCGCGGCGGCGTAAACCGTACGACTACAATGACCGTTGACCGACGTTTGCAGTGACAGCTGCGGTGATCATTGGCGTCCTGAACANTCAAATACTGTAAATGAATACTTAAATGTGGTGTATTACCGTAGTGAAATTAGCGGTTCACTATAAAGTTGCTGTAAGAAATAACGTAAGTTGAATATTTTCGGTCCTGGTTGGAATACTTATCAAGACTACCCTGCTACATCTCCATTCGATTTAGTTACCATGGGGGGTCCTATTAGTTACAGAAAACATATGACACTCAGCCTTGCCCGTTTGAACACGAAAAGGATAGGTGGCACTTTGCCAGAAAACTTGCGTCTGTTCGAAATTTTTTTGGAGTTGGAGAAAAACGTTCGTAACCTTGAGACTACTACGATTCGATTCTTTAAAAAGTTGTAAATTGTGGTTGTATGTTTTAGTAGTCTGTTTCGAAGTTTTGACCGCCAAGAAGTGGGCCGATTTTAGCTTTTCATGTTTCAAGAATAAACTTTACTGATCGCTACTCGAATTTCTCACACGATTCGACTGCGTAAGTGATCTCTTGATTAAGATTTTGATTTATGCGAAATAGTGAGACGCAAAGTTTTTGTTGTTTTAGTGAAAGATGGCGGAAAACGGCAGAGACGAGCACGAAGATACGGCGGAGACGAAAGTGGTGAGCGAGCAGGGTGACCCACAGCCGCCGCCCGCAGACGCAGCGGACAGCACGCGATCCGGCGACGGGGACGCGCAATATCATTCTGCCGAAGGCGGTCGCTCGCCCGCGCTGCCCGCCGGCCCGCACCACATTCAGCGATCGCCGGGAGGGAACGGCGAGCGCCGCTCGTCCGCCGGGGAGCGCACCGATATCTGCCGCGACTTCCTGAAAAATATCTGCAATCGCGGATCTCGCTGCAAGTATTATCACCCCACCGAGGTACAGCACGACCAGCAGCAGGAAGACGTCAAATTCTGCATCGACTACCAGAACCGCGGCTGCGGCCGCGAGAACTGTCGCTATGTCCACGCCCATCGCGAAGACGCCGACCGCTACAAGCGATCCGGCGAAGTGACCCTCTCGCTGGCACGAGCGATCGCCGCCGTGACTAGCAAGGACTCGGTGAATGGCATTCCCTTCTGCAAGGAGTTCCAGACGGGCACTTGCTCTCGCGGCAACAATCGGTGTCGCTACTGGCATATAAATCCGGCCGAAGAGCGCGAACGTCGGCGAATGGAGCAGTTTCACCGGTCCGACTACCGCGGGCGATCGGGCAGCGAGCACGACTATCAACCGCCTCCGCCGCCGCCGATGCCGTACGGTCGCGGCGACCCTTACCAGCCGCCTCCGCGGCCCGGCTACGACTATGAGGCGTCGTTCGCCGATCCCCTGCCTCTGAAGCGTCCGCGCTACGAGCCCGAACACCGCGCGCCCAGCCCCCGCTACGTGCACGACTTGGAGCGAAAGAACGGCGACCTGATGAAGGAGAACGAGCAGTTGAAGCGCGAGCTGACGCGCGAACGCGAGCGGTACGAGGACTTGTACGCGCTGTTCCGTCAGCAGTCGCAGGGACAGGCGTCCCAAGCGCCCGCATCCTTCGCCGCTCCCGTAGTCGTACAGCAGCCGCCCATCATGTCGAACACGGCGCTGGTTGCGTCGGCCGCCGCCGCGCCCATTTACACGGCTACCGTCCCGTACGCCCCCGGCGCCCCGCACGCTACCGAATTGGTGTCGTTGGCGCAGGCGGTGTCGCTCGCGTCGCAGTCCGCCGCCATTCATCAAAGCCGACCGCCGATGTCCAACCCGTCGGACGTCGCGGTGCATTGGTCTGTCGCGCCTTCGCACTGGTCAACGTGAGCGCGCCGCCCCCCTCCGGGCCGCCGCTAGTGATCTCTTGCGGGCGTTGGCGCCCCCATCCTCGGGCTCAGGCTGCCAGCTGCATCACCACTGCTGCTGCTGTTACTGTTTAGCGATGCACTCGTGTACTTGTTGTTCGTTATTCGCGGCGCCGCGAGCGTCGCATGTGCGTGCCGCTAGGAACGTAGTGGACTGACTGGTCGTTATCTCTTGCTCTATGCGACGTGCGCTCGTGTTGTGCCGCGACCCTGGGCACTCGCAGACGCGCCGCTCATTCTAAGCGTTCGTGCATGTCTTTGCGATGCGTTGAGACGAAAAGAAAGACGATTGATTACAAACTGCGCAGTTATCAGTTGAATGCCCTCCACGAGGTCGTATGCCATCTACATATTAAAAGCACCAACACTTCAATTCGTAGACTTGCGGTGTTTGTTATAGATGAACGCCAGCAGCTCCGAGGACGAGGTATTCGTCGGAGTCGCTACGTCGGCCGAGAGAAAAGTGCGCGCGGTCCGCGAGCGCCGCCAGACGGAAACGTTCACGCCCAACTTTCGTCAACGACTTCGTAATGCCCCCATGCCCGCAGCCGTCGTCCTCCCTTCTCAAGCACAGCAGCTCTCCGAATCTCCGGCGCCGATTGGTCGTCTAAATTTCGACACTATCCTAGTTCGTCCCCTATCCTATCCGCCATGCTGTTATTTTTACATTCGGAGGTTTTGTAGTCGTCGCCCGCCGACTCTCCGCCAGCGATACGGCCTTTTTCGGCCAAAGCGTCGAAAACGTTCTTTTCGGCGCCGTGGCTGAGCGATGAAAACTGCGTGCCGACCTCGAGCAGAGGGAAGTCGGAATTGAAGCGGTGCGCGGAAGAATTGGCGCGGAAAGTCTCCATTCAACTGCATAAGGTAACAACACCATTCCCGCGGAACGTTGTTGCGATGAAAAGTAGATTGTATTGATGCGCTTTTAGCCCGGTCGAGCCCTTCGCAAACGAGCTAATCCGAGCGCGAACACCGTGAACGATACACTCAACCAAGCTCGACAAATGCTCCAACAACAAGAGGACGAACTAAGCGGTGATAATACGAAGGTATGTGATTGAAGAAAATGGCGCGAAATAAAGAAAGTGGTTTGCAGGAGTCGTCTGAGGACGTCGCCGACTGTCTGGAGCTGTTGACGAGCGTAAATACGGCAGAAAATGCGGCGTTCAGTCCTCTGGTTCCTACGGTGACGCCCCAGTCGACGCCGATCAGCGGCAAAGTTCGTTTCCGATCGTCCGACGATGCGCCCTCTTCTCGACTGGGCAAGCGAAAGTCGCCTCGCATTCCCACCAACCTCCACAAATCGATTCTCAAAGCGGTGCGTCAGTTGTCTCAAGCACGTTTGCTGTTCAACGTTGGATTCAATTTTAGAACCACGCCGCCTTTGTGGCGCAGATGAACGCCGTTTCCCGCAAAAGCGCCGAAAACATGCGTCCAATATCGGCGTCTTTCATCGATTCGGCGTCGCCGCCGCCAAAGTCTCAGACAGCGGTACGTCGGTCGCTTCGACTATATTCGCCCTTAAGCGCGTACGATAGTTTCATTTTCAGGATCAGACGGCAGCGGCAGCAGCGGCGGCGCATTCGGCACGAATGAACGCCGCTTTCTGTTTTACCGCCGTGCGTGCGCTGTCCACATCCTCCTCCGATTCGACGTCGTCGTCGACATCGCTGGCTACACCCACTCGATTTCCCAATCTCCTCTCACGAATCATGGCTCGGCGCAACTAAGCTATTGCTCACTCTCGAACTACTTCATCGTTTTATCGTTTCCGTCCATTTCACTTGAAATATATAGTCACTGCCTATTGACGCGTCATATCGTACTGTTCTCGCGCAATTATTCCATTGATTATAGATAGCGATACCGTTGCTGTGCAACAGATCACAACTGTGAACGTTCTGTTCGCATCAGTGTGCTTTTCCGGAAGGCTGATGTATTGCTCGCCGCTGTGTATGTTGGTATGTGTATGTGCGTGACTCAGCTGCGCCCTTGAGACGGTGGCTGCCAATAAAGTGGTCGTGAACCAACAACGACGAGCGCGCTCCGGTCGTCTCCTCGCAGAGCGCGCCAGGACTTCGATCGGTTGCTTCAAAAGACACTGCGCGCAAAAACCAACGTCAATCGATACATGCGAAGCTGCTACGGCTGTCCGTCAGCTACGGCACTTGTTCGCGACAGAGGCGCCAGCATCCCGCGACAATGAATGCTCAACGAGGAGGCTGAAGCCAACAACATTGTCACTTCGCTTCCCTAACTATATCACTGTCCTCTTGATTGCTGTATCCACTTCATCGCCCAACTATGGTCAAGCTAACTGAGAACATTATTTACAGTCGTACCAAGACTGCGACAGAAAGTGTTCGACGACTCAACTTATGGTTTATTTTTGCTTTTAATGCCAACGGTATGTTTTTCCAAAATATCTTTCTTTGCAGGGGCTGTGACATTGACGACATCTCGCTTTGTGAGCAAATGCCCAACTTGGAAATCCTATCACTGAGGTTGAAAAGCGCCTCTGCTATGATATTTCAATCAATAACGATTTTCTAGCGTGAACAGAGTGCAAGTGTTGCAACCGCTGAAAACTTGCTCGAACCTGCAAGAATTGTACCTAAGAAAGAATGAAGTGAGCGATGTGCGGCAACTGGAACACTTGCGGGGACTCGAGCAACTACGAGTCTTGTGGATGGAAGAGAATCCGTGCGCCGAAGATCCAGAGTATCGCAGCAAAGTTCTCCGCATGCTGCCTCAACTGACCATGCTGGACAATACTCGTATGCTTATTCGTGTTCATTCGTGCGTCCAGTGGACGGCAGTGTGACACTCTTCAGCTGTGACCCGGGAAGAAGTTAGCGCCGCGCAATCAATGACGTCATCGACTGACCAGCTGCATCGCTCGCGGCAGTCCTCTTTCGACCGTTCCGTCATGTCTACTTCTATGCTGTCCGAAAACCAACCGTCCTCCGGCGTCTTCGATGTTATTCCAACAAGTAGCGAATACGCATACATTTCGCCGCCGGACGAAATGACAACGTCCATGAGCGCATCGCAGTACCTCGAATGCATTTCCAATTCGATCAACGACTCGCGCACCGACCACGACGCAACGCCCGTGACTGAGGTGGGTGTGCTCGCTGAAATCTGTGCTCGAGAGATTTCCATTTTGTACTTGCAGGAGGCATACTTTGACCCACTATCCTCATCGGTAATGGGCGAGTTAGTCACAGGTCCAACAATGAAGTCAACTGCCGGAGTTTCGTCGGTGATGTCTCCGGATACCGCTGCTACTTGGGGCGACTTCTCGTGAGCCAACTGTCTTTCATTATTGCACTAGTTTGCAAGGCATTTTTGACATTGTAGACTGGACGACATGGGGTTATCTCGAAGCTACCACGTAGGCAGCATCAGCGCTCGAACGCATAAAGACCAAATGCAGCATCCCGCCTGGTTCAGTCGAAGCGTCAGCCTGCCGAGGAGGCGCGTCAGCTCTCGATCTCAATCTCCGAGCCCTGTCCGCGTATGCCTCCACGCATACTTTAGCCTCCAGCAACTACTGATTCTGTCCATTTTCAGCCTCCTAAAAATGTCAACATTGTCGCAGCCATCGCTGTTCTCATGGACGAACTTGATCAGTCCAGTCTACGATCAGTTATTGAAGAGGCTCAGCGCAGGATTAAAAAGCAGCGATAGACTATTTTCTCCTTTCTCAAGCACGTTTTTTCTGTAATCACTGATGACAGGGAGTGATTGGAGCAATGCTTTTCTTATGCACGATTGGTTGTGTTGTATGTAAGCAGTAGCAACAAAGGATCCATACTGTAAGAAGTGAGAATTGTGAAAAAATCGAAGTTGAGATTGAATTTCTGTCAGTAAAACCATCGCTGTCTTTTCTGTTGTTGTTACACGCCCCACATGTTTTTTCAGGACTCAAAAAATGTTTGTATGGTGGCAAAAACACGAATGCGGGCGCTGCAACGCGAGTCAAACTACGATTGCTTTTTGATTGGGGTCGGTGAATTTGAATTGAAGTCGGAGATGATAGATGAGAGGTGATGCTGAGGTGCGAGTTTGTTAGGCAGTTTCCTGCTCAATGGGTGGAGTCCCGAAGGGGATGGTCGGGTCGCGGCCAGGGCTGCGAAAAACGCATATGTGGCCCAGAAGTGACTGAACTCCATGCGGGGTACGCTGCGGCTTCCGTATCGGCCGCTAAGTGGACATTACGCGGTCCGTATCTGCGCGTCGTCAGTTGCGGCGAGTGACGGGGGCGTCGTCGTCACAGCGAATCCGCGCCAAGGTCAGTGACACCAACAACGACTGCGGTTCGGCCGCCGCCGCCCCTTACTGATTCGTCGACGGCGGTTTTTGCTCAGTCGTTCGCCTCTGATCCGCTCGTTCCCTTTCTTAGCCCGTTCGGCGCTTTCATCGCCGCTCCACCCCGCCTCGCCGTCGTTCCACTGTCATTCGTCGTTGTCGCCCTTTCCTGACCCGCTCCGTTCTTTCGTCGCCTTCCACCACCAACTCCATCTTCTGCAGCGGAGAAGACGCGCAATCGGCAATCGTTAGAACGGCGCCATGGTCGAATGTCCGCGCCGGCAATGGCTTCTCTTTATTTTCGTAAGTTTTCATTACTGCATACCTAACTAAGACTTAGTCGTGCTATGTGGTCTTTGGTTAAATGTAAAAATGTGCGGGCGGTGTCAGCGTGATTGAGTCGCCGGTTATTGCACCACTCGTACGACAAACATTGCAAGGTCATTGCCATTCTTTTGCCTCTATGGCACAGATCGAGTGGCTGACAAACATAATTGGGATCGAAAAATTCAGTGAAGGGGAAAGGAGTGATGGTATAACGGGGGAGAGTAGCGGTACAACTTGGCGAACGATATGTGACCGGCCTTGGAGTGGCGCACGCCATCGTCCGGCGGTTCGAGGTCGCTCACTGACCATGCACCCGTCATATGCCACATCTCGTCACGACTGCGGTCACGGTTACTTATGGCAATAAACGAGCATACCACTTTCAGGCATTCTATTTGGCCGGACTCTCAAGCTATGCATCCGCCAACAGTATTGCCAACAAAATGACCGGTATCGTCGTCATAATCATTCGTTATCAATACGCAACAGTGCAAAGATATTGTCCAATTGCAGGTCCGCCAGTGGTTACTTGCGGCCCTGACCGGATAGATATCCACGCTTCGACCGAAGCGCCCTTCGAAGGAGTCGTATTTATCAAGAACTGGCGCCGCACTGACGGCTGTTTCCAGAGTTACGACGGCGAGAACAACCGCACCTCCAGTCCCGGACACAGCATTCCCCTCTCCGACCTCGCTCGATGCGGACTCCAAATGCGCCGGAATGTGAGACTGCCCTTCAAGTTGTACTTTTTCTAACTGAAAATTTCAGCCGGAAAGCAAGGAATTGGAAATCTTCAGTGTCTTCGTATTCAGTTTCCACCCTAATTTCGTCACTATGGGTGACCGTGCATTTGCCATCCATTGTACGTAGCATTTACATAAATTGATATTGAATTTGATAAAAATATTTTCAGGTATTTTCCGTCAGCGCGACATCACCGTCGCCACTAAATTCGATTTCATCTCGTAAACAAGTTTTCTTCATTTGCACAACGATTCATATGAAAGAGAGACTTTGCAGCGATATCTCGACGCGAGGTATTCTCAGCGGAACAGCGTCGATGCCGAGTGTCTCGCTGAAGATCGTATCCGGCCGAGTGCCTGATCCGGCGGTAGAAGCGGCGAGCACCGTTCGAGTGGGTGACCCTATCATGTTCATCTGGTACCTGCCGATCGCCTCAGGTGAGTGGTGACAATGCTGACAAAGTGACTGGTGGAGCGGCTGTCGAACGCCCGTTGCAGATGTCTACGGTGTGCGAGTACGCGACTGCAATGCCGAAACGATGCAAGGACGGCGGTTCAAGATTTTGGACAACGGTTGCACGGCCGACGACGCAACCATGTCCGACGTGACCTACTCGGACGATATGTCAAAGGCCTATTCGGACGCCATGGCGTTCAAGTTCCCCGACGCCGAGGACTTGTGGTTCAAATGCACGGTGGCGGTGTGCATGAAGCGCATGGGCGACAGCGAAAAGGGCGTCAGCGCCGACACCTGCCAAACCGTTTCTGTATGAATTGTAATTATTCCTCCTCCTTGGTGCAATCGTGGCCGTTTAGACGTGCTCTCAACGAGTGCGCCGCGACACCGACGACACCCGGTCGCACCCACCGGTCGATCCGGGTGTCGACGAGACGGCCGTCGATCAGCGCCTTTACATCATCGATTCGTTCAGCAGCAATCGCATCGCGCCTTCGGCNCGGTCGCACCCCCCGGTCGATCCGGGTGTCGACGAGACGGCCGTCGATCAGCGCCTTTACATCATCGATTCGTTCAGCAGCAATCGCATCGCGCCTTCGGCCATGGGTAAAGGGCGTTTTCTTCTGAGACAGGCGCCCAATGAGAACAACCGCGACATCATTACTATTTGCAGGCGTTAGTTTTCATAATCGAACGGCGACACCGCATCGACCGGCGGTGCAACGGCGCCGATCGGTCAACAGCGGGGGTTGGCAAGTGTGCATGCGGCGGTCGGTGTTCGCGCTGCTGTCGAGCACGCTGATCCTCCTCTACAGCGTCACGTTCATCGTTGTGGTCGTGGCCGCCGCCATCTACATTAACGGTCGACGTCACGGCGACGCAATCGACCACAAATCCTATGAAACAGGTTCAGCTTGGCGGCTCAAACTGGCTCGGTCGTAGCCATCGCGGCGATTCGAAACAAGCGGCATTCTGCTCATTCCTCATCAATGTTGTGCACTGTCTCGCTTGTCCGCTTTCATGTGCATACGGCTATTTGCGAACTCTTGAGATGGTAGCAAAACAAGTATCTCATAAATTTTTGTCTTTCACAACTGCTCTCTACTGCAAACATGCGCTACATACAAAGCAGCTATCAGATTCTTCACTAATCGCAGGTTTCTTCGAGAGGAATTGAGCAACTATCGGCATAGGTAAAGGAACACATTGACAATATAGATGTAAAGAATTCGATCCAGACTCCTTCCGGGAAAATTATATCGATCTTTACTTAGTTTTCGTATTTTTTGGATTACTTGTTCATAAACTGAATCATGCCATTAGTAGGAGAACAAGAAGTGGATTGCAAAACAGCCAAAAATAACGAGTCTTTTTTACATAAATCCGAATTCGTTACATCTTTACGGCAGGACAGCTGCATTTAATATTACTACTGTGATCGCATGAAGTATTCTAGATCGATTCGCTTGCAGAAGTCAACCAAATTTTGGTGACGTTTGACGATATTGGCGAGTTCGCCGTCGGGTAATTCTGTGGTCAGAATGGTGTACAAATGACCAAATACGAGCGCGTCCAACTCGGTTGGGCTAAACAATCAAGAGTTCGCAAATTATACTATCTCATTCGTCATTAATAATACCAAGGGTTGTTTTCACAATATAAAGAAAAGAGCGTAGAGCAGAGTTAAGTGCATTATAGCCCGGATATAAGAGCAATTTTTCGATTTCCCGAGCCTGCTCTTATATTCGAGTTTTACTGTTTTAATGAGGTCATAGGAAGCCATACCTTTCGCCGAAAAAGTACAAGTTGGTGCCTAGTTTCGACGATAGCGATCGGCAACAACGTTCAACTTCTTCGAGCACCTGCAG